>LUGF01041993.1:152637-177066 GCA_001625245.1 Calycopis cecrops
AGCCGGTGGCCCATGGAGGTGGAAGGAGAAAGGGGGGCAGCGCATCTGTATAGTCTCTATGCAGATGTCTATGGGCGTCGGTACTCATGAAAATGGCTACAACTGCTCGTTTGCCCCCCTTTACCATAAAAAAAAAATGTACCTACTACCGTCGTTATTATACAAAACATGGTTTGTGATATACATAAGAGGCCAAAAGCAGCAGGAGTCTTTTGTGGTGATGGATGACCTTTTCGAAACACTAACTCGCCGTTTCGTGCAGTGTGTAAGTAGCCGTTGGCATGGCGTGGCATGGAGGGAGGGCGAGGAAGGGGGGCAACGCATCTGTATAACCTCCATTGCTGATGTCTATATGGGCGTCGCGCGTCGGTAGTCATGAAAACGGCCCCGATTGATCGTTTATCTCCTTATATAATAAATAAACGATAGCATAGAGCCCTCACTTGACTCCGTTCCTGTGTATAGCGAGAACCGTGGCATAACTATACAGTCTGAGGCAAATACCTGGACTTCTCCCAACAGGAAGAAGCCAATGAATGTTAGTTTCCTCCTGTGTGGGCTCGTTCCAGCTAGGGGCCATGGCATTTTATCGGCTTGCCGCTCTATCGCTACGCCACTAAACTAGAGGTACCTCCTTGGTCGTCAGGACCCAATTTATCTTCTAGCTGATACCTTTTGTTAATAAGGATCATAAATAGTACCTCGAACACAGGTACAACGTCCATATGGGAGTTGAGGAGGATGGACGGGAGCGCAAGGTCTCGCCCGGGCCATGTCAGCACGACGATCGGCTTTTTGGGCACCACTTCATACACCTTGAAGCCAAGGCCCAAGCCATCTGCTTGCCTCTGGAAAAAATTCACGCACTCATCTGAAAAAACAAAAACAGAACCTTTACTACCCACCAAATAATGTTATACTGTGTATCTCAGTGTGCTTTTACTATGACATACACTTTAGGGTACTTACAACTGCTTCGTATTTTATACTTAGATACGAACTAAATCAGTATATAAGATCGCAGTTAGCTCTTATCCTAAAGAAATTGGGCTTAGCGTAGGACCGTACTTTCCGAGTCACGGGAATGCGTTCTCTTCCTGACTTCGGACTGCCAGGACTGCCATTAAAAATTATTTTTTTGAAGCCTAAGTTAGTATTATATATTTAGTAACATGCTATTATTGCGTGTGACGTCCTGAAATAATAATGATAATGTATCGTAGATCAGAAGTGTAGACCTGGTATGCACGTAATAATCGAACAAATTATTTGGCCTGGCCCGTGTCTCTAACTCGACTTCAAGACGGTTGAGCTCACCTCTACCACGAGACATCAAACAACTATACATAAAGATGACGAGGCAGTAACTATACATGCACATATTACATTGCAGAGATAAATTTATATTACAAACATTACGAAGGAAAGATACGGGCGGGAGACGAGGCGGATACGTACATCAAACGCTTTGGCACGCCCCGTGTAGGTAGCGGCTTCCAAACGCATTATACAATTTAATAAATTGAGGACAATCAAGTGTCAATTTATCACAGAGTGCCGAAGTATGCGTCCGCTGTAATTTGCTGAACCCTTCAATCTGACCTAGTACATTGTCTTTATATAAACTAGCTTTTCCCCGCCGCTTCACTCGCGTTAAAGGCCTTCAATAAATATCAATGACCATTACATTCAAGTAGAACTACAATATAATTCCAATATCTGCCACAATAATTTATTTGATCCTTCTGAAATACATTTTTTGTAATAAAAAGTATCCTGTGTTATTTTTAATACCTGTAGGAATATGTGTAAGTACAAGTTTCGTAATGATTGGTTGTGTACCTACTGTTGGTGTGAAAGCGTAACAAATTCACATTTATAATATTAGTAAGATTCCGTGTCACGATGTTGCCTCGGGATAATCTCTGAAACTACCGGACCGATTGTAATGAAAATTCGCAAAGAAAAAAAGGTCGTATTTAAAATATTTTAAATATTGGCTATGTTTTGTTTTCGGCCAGCTAGTAAGTATACTCTATGTATAATACACATATATATATTTATTCAACGCCCACTGGTCAGATTTCGGAGATTTTGACAGGATGTTCTGGGGACGCCCGACATGATTCCTAGTCCAAAACATTCATATTTTACTCTTGATTTTTTACTTTATTAAAGTTGCATAGCGTTTAGCACGCGCCGTAGAGCGTTTTCGAACTTCCATTTAGCATGTGTTCAATAATAATTTTATGACAAGCAGGTGGACTGAAACATCAATGAGCGAGGATCGAAATAGGTAGACGATGACATATCTACTTTATATTTGCAGGTATCATATGATTTGCGGTATCTTGTTTTATCAAATATAAGATAAATGATAATAGAGCTATTCTTAAGATCAATGTCGACGAGAGGAAGGTACAGATAAAAATTATATGTATTAGGTAAGTAATATGTGTAAAGTCAGCTGGAAAAATAGGTAGGTAAGATTATTACTAGTATTTTCCTTATGTTATAACTTTTTGAGCAACTGATAGGATTGACTTGTGATAACGTGTACAAATGAACGCCGACGCGCGCCAGCTGCCTCTTAGTAGATATTATCCATACAACGTTGATTAAACGGAGAGGCGTTAAATGAAACCATATATTTAGTTCAATTCCAGGCTCAGACAACAAAACTCAGATCAATCAGAGCAATATATTTTTTTAAGTTTATTCTCATTTGAGGGCGATTGAGGCGAACTATGGGCGGCCGGGGTCATTTGCCCCGTACGAGGTTGCCGCTCACTGTAGCTGCCGGTACAAAGCATTTTTACGTTTTTTCACTATTTAACTCTTTGAAAAAAGTATTTTCGTATATTTCCCCTGAACTTTTTTTGTAACAGTAGGCACTTATAGTATGTGGTTTAATTTAACACCTCTCGCTTTTATCAACCTTGTATATCCGTATCAAAAGGTTTGGCTTAATATCAGAAACGAAATCTCGCATAGATAATTTTGTCGTACTTATATACGTATAAAATATAGGCTGTTTTAATTTCGGCAGCTAATAACTAAGTACAATATGATAACGTATGCTATCAATGTGTGATTGCTTGTTCTCTTTATTATGTATATGACTATTATAAATACGAAAGTCTTTAATGCATGCTCACTTGTTTTTTCTTTCACGCAAAGCTAATCTATCTAATCTCTATCTCTAAATATATAAAAATCTATATCTATATAATCTATATCTAAAATCTAATAATCTAATCTACTTCAAAACTTAAACTTCATAAAATCATCATATGGGTACAAAATAATCCCAACTAGGTACTTCATAGCGAGATAATGCGAGCAAGAGGCACCTCCCCGATCGTACCGGTCCAATTAGTCTGCATTGCACTACTACTAGCTACTACTACCACTTTCTAACTCGCAGATTTTTTTATTTTTATTTTATTTTTCTTTTTAAGGAAGTCAAACAGTAACATTAGACATTATTAAATCAATCAAAAAATATTTTATATAGGTACCTAAAAAGTGTCCATGATGCTAAAAAAAATTAAATCCACCATTAAATGTCAATTATAGTTGGCATCATCCATTGATTTTATTTACGCAAAACATCCAATAGCATTTTTAAATCAATTACAATTTGGTCAGTTTTCATTTGAATGGCTGAACATCGATATAATTAATTTAGATACAAAATCCAATGATACCTTTGTGGTTTAAATTGATTTGAAATCGACTTTATATTCGATTATAATTTATAAACGAGAATTTTAAATAACTACAGTGTTCCGCGGTTTTACACGCGTAAGTTTCGATTTCGTGGATATAGCGAGATTAAAAATAGATGTTGGCCGATTCTCAGACCTATCGGAGACACAAAACTTAATGAGAATCGGTCGAGCGGTATCGTAGATGTATGGTAACTAACATTGTGACCATTTTATATATTTAGTCTGGCCATAAATACTGTAACAATTAAAAAAAAATATTACATTTGAATTCGGAATTTCTCCTTTTTATACGATTGTTCATTTGGCGCCAATACATTGTACAATATTTTGCGATACTAAAATGGAGTGGGGTGATAAAGAAGACAGAATCATCAGAAAAAGAAGTAGGTATGGAGCGAAATACAATTTTTAAAACTCTCCATACACAAATGTTTGTGTACCTATTTTTACCTATTAATAGGTACAATGAGACTTCCTCTGTTTGTGACATACAACGATCTGGCCGTCCACGGAGTGTTCGTACAAAAAGGTGATCAAAGCCGTAAGGGAAAGAATTCGAAGGTATCCTGTTCGAAAGCAAAAGATTTTATCTCGGAAAATAAGGATAGCACCTAGAACCATGTCACGTATTTAAGAGATGACTTAGGACTTGCAGCCTATAAGAGACACTGGTCATTTATTAACAGATAAATTAAAGATGAATATGGTGGTAAAATCGTAACAACTACTGAAGCGGTACGCAAAAGGGGAGGTCACATAAAGTTTTTGTTTACGGATGAGAAAAATTTTACAATTGAGCAACATTTTAACAAACTAAATGACTGTATTTATGCTCATAGCTCTATGGAAGTTTCCCAATTAGTCGACAGAGTGCTACGTGGGCATTATCCGACTTCAGTGATGGTTTGGTGGGGTGTTAGCTATGAAGGAGTGACTGAGCCATATTTTTGTGAAAGAGGTATCATAACTCCGGCACAAGTGTATCAAGATCCTATTCTTGAGAAGGTAGTTAAGCCACTTAATAACACCATGTTCAATAACCAAATATGGTCCTTCCAGCAAGACTCGGTTGGAAGCGAACGTCTCGGACTTCTTCAGAGCTGAAGTCTGGCCGTCGTCTAGTCCCGATCTTAATCAGCTGGATTATAATTTATAGTCAGTTTTAGAGAGTACAGCTTGCTCTAAACGCCATGATAATTTGGAGTCCCCAAAATAATCTATACGATTGGCAGTGAAGAATTTCCCCATGGAAATGGCACGCTTCTATTGATAATTTAATAAAAGGACTGTATTGCAGCCAATGGAGACCACTTCGAATAAGCATTTCATATTTTTATTTGTTTAATATTTGTGTATTAAACACACTGTAAAAGTAATAAATGTTATTTGCAATTTTTTTTCTTCTTACAGAACTTATGGCTAGACTAGGTATAAGTTACACATGGGGCTGATCACACACTCGGGAAAACAGACTCTCGACAATCGCACACAGGCTAGCAACTTAGTAGAGTAGAGTAGCGGCCGCGTTTAGAACGGAGTGTTAGTCGACCAGATGGGAGAATATCCGTGTGATCTGAGTAGACCCGGCCGAGGTGATGTGAGTAGGTAATTAACAGGAAATCGATGGCCTGATCCTAGCAGTGGACCGTAACAAACTGATGATGATAAATTAATATTTGGTAAGACCTCTTACGGTTGGTTTGTAATCTTACCACGATGTAGGGCGCAATCGCCACCAACTTTGAACTATCCAGGAGTTCTACTCAGTTTTAATTCTTTTTTTTATTAGTAAGTACTTACAAAATTAATTTTGATAGATATTGTGTGTGTATAATAGCACTAATCGTCCTGTGTCCACTTCGTCGGGCGTGAATAATAAAAATTGTCAGAATAAATAAAACATAGTCTACATATGTTACCTACTCCTGATAAGCTTTCAATAAATTATCTACTGAAATAATAATTAAAAATCGAGCATGTAATTAATAGCCTAATCGATACAAAGAAACAAAAAATCTATCCTCTTTTAAATATTAGTATACCTAGATAGATATAGACGTTACTAAGTAAGTACACTAACGGCGAATAAAAAACTTGAAACAAGTTTTACTTTCTTCGTAGCACTTATTACGCGGACCCACAGGGTATGATCATATTCTTGGCTTATCAATAAACCAAAGTTTTATCAGTATCGGACGAATAGCGTAGCTATGATGTGATGGAGGATGAAAGAACAAAAACTATTTAAACTAAGTATTAGATGATAAATTGTGTATTAAATAAAATACCGTACTCACCATAGTTAACATTCGGTTGTACGCTGGGTATCTTCAAATACTCCACGAAATTCGCGATGGCGGGATTCTTTGCGTACTCCGACATTTTTTTTTCGTGATTTCGCAAGCGTGCTCAGCGTGCGGTGCCGGGCGGGAAACTGCGTGTTGCACGTTGAAATAATATTATGTAAGCAGTAAAAATTGTGATACGGGGAGCAAATATAGATACATTATTTATATCAAGTTTGTAAACCGCTGCAACACACACTGATAACATACATTTCACTACCACAATTACCACAAGAAGCAAACAAAAAGACAGTAGATATTTAAAAACATTTGACGCGTGATAATGTTATCTGAATAAATAACAAGTTAAATAATAAAACGGTGGTATTGTTTAGTTATCTACAAGTAGGTATGAATGTTATATAGGTTGTAAATAATGTTCATGACAAATAGAAATATTTATTACGTAATTAATTTGTGTCAAATACAAAAGTAGAAGATTGATACTCATCGTCGATTTCGTTTAACATGTATCCCGGGATCCGGAGGAACCAAATTCGGTGTGAAAAGACTTTTATGTTATTCTAGATTGAAATGTACATCTGTGCCTAATTTTTTTTTATGGTATAGGGGGCAAACGAGCAGTCGGAGCCAATTTCATGTCTACCGATGCCCACAGACATCCGCAAAGAGTCTATACAGATGCGCTGCCCTTTGTCCTCCCACCTCCATGGTCCATCGGCTAGTTACAAGTAACACACCGTACGAAACGCGACGTCACTTTACGCTGGTCTTGTGTAAGCGAAAGGTACCTCCTCCGTCGTGCCAGCCCGATTCGGCTACATGCAAGCACGTAGAGTGGTACTGCCTTTTACAATTTTATCAAAATCCGTTGAGTAGCTTTTGTGTGAAAGAGTATCAACTCAAAATAAAACCGGCCAAGTGCGATTCGGACTTGCACGTTAGTTTTTTAAACTATTATTCTTTTTAGGGTTCATTATTAATTTTCTTCTCCACTGTCGCCTAAGAAGTTTTTTCAATGAATTTACATAAGACCCTAGATTTTTATACATCGTTAGGTTAGATAAAAATAAACTTCCTAATATTTTTTTTCATTTCTTAACTTGTGTATTACGGCCTATTCAATTTACTTATTATGCACTATTTTAATGATGGAAGTCCTAAAGCATCTTATTACACATGTAAAAATGCAATAATAATAATAATAAGGTAATAACCTAAGCAAAATAAATAAAATTAAATTTAATAGCCTAAAATTCGGCAATTTTCAATAAGAAAATTAAAAGTTGAATAACTCGGAAAAGGGTTAAGTTTAGGGTGTTTCATAGTGAAATAAGTCTGAAATGATGGGTAGTCATGAAAGTGTCTCCGACTCGTTTGTCCCCTTATACTATAAAAAAACAAAGGCCTATTAAAATCATTTTCTCTTCCACAGATGCGCCATAGTCCGTACTAGCGGTAAAAATTGCGACTGCAACCTTGTACTCGGATATCAATCGAGATCAACCTACCTACCCTGTACGAGTTAGGTATATCTAAGCTTTTCTATCCATGTCACTTTCTCTTATAAAAATTATGTATTGCTGAACCGGCAGTACCTTGTAGGTACGGCTCGCTCACGTGATCCCACCGTGAAGTGACAGCTACGCCGTCGCGTTTCGTGCGGTTTGTGAGTTTCCGGTGGTCCATATGAGAGGAAAAGGGGGCCACGCGAGCAATGCTGATGTCTATGGACGTCGGTAGACATCTAAAGGCTCCGTTTGGTAGTTTTTCTTCTTAAACTATAAAAAGAATTATATATATAGAGCGCCAGTAGCCGATTAGCACTAAGATATAGGTATCTAGATGGCCTAGGTATAAAGCCAAGAAACATCATGTACTATGCATCTAATAATATCCATGGTAATATTTACCAAAGTAACATTGTAATTCTCTATCAATCTCTTTCTTTATTTTTCTTCCGTTTAATGTATTAAATTACCAACAGGGTGCGCGATATAACGTTTAACGCGCTATATCCATAGATAACTAGTTGCGTTCCGCGGTTTCACTTGCGTAAGTTTCGATCCCGTGGAAATATTGAGATGAAAAATAATTGACCGACTCTCAGACCTACCCGATATGCATACAAAATTCCATGAGAATCTTTAGTGCCGTTTCGGAGTAGTGTGGTAACTAACATTGTGACAAGAGAATTTTATATATTACTAGCTGCGCCCGGCGGTTTCACCCGCGTAACTTTCGCTCCCATGGGAAAATGATAAATAGCTGTTGGCTCATTCTCTGACTTACTCGATATGCACACAAAATTTCATGAGCATCGGTCCAGCCGTTACGGAGGAGTTCTATCACGCACACCGTGACATGGGAATTTTATATATTAGATATAGAGATTTATACTTATACTGAGAGCTATAAATCTCTATCTACATTGACTGCACCGCGCTGTAGCGGAACACACCGAACGCCGGTGTATTGAAATAGTGTTTTTGGGGACATTGAACTCTGTCGCATAAACAAAATAGGTAGGTACTAACTTTACCACGAGAATCAAGTTCGTGTAACGAGTTTTGATAGTAATTTGAGTGAAGGCACATAGTCGAAGAACTTGTAAGATATTAGTTAATTTAATAAATTTGTCACTTACATAGGCAAGTTACTAACATCCAACATTTCTACAATTAATATAAATGCGTTAATTTGTATTCATTCATGCAAAAACTAATATAATTTGTCTTAAATTTAGCACAAATGTGGAATATAAAAATGCAGTCTAAAATAATAATAAAAAACATTTTATTCCAAAAATATGGACGCTTCTCTTAGTATAGATTTTATGCAAGTGAAAAAGCTTGGTCTATTTAGTAAGACATCTTACTAAAGATATGGGTCATTGTAGTGCAGAGTTTCTTAAAGTGGGGTCCTCGGACACCCTGAGGGTCCGTAGCGTATGTGTCAGGGGTCCGCAGTAGCTCAGTTAAACCTTGACATACTTGAGTACATACAGCGATTTTATTATAATACATATTACATAAATAAGGTTTGTTTCCCTTTCCTTAAATATTCTCTGACAGATGTATAGCTGTTCAATTCTGGACTGCAAACAGTTTAAGAAACCCTGCTGTAATGCCTGTGACTTGATACCTAAATATTAATTTTATTTAGGTAAACAGATGATTAAATTTATACTTACGCATTATTAGGTAACTGACCTTCTCCTACATACAATAGATACATATACCTAGGTAGGTGAATTCTATGCAATAAACACTAAGTAATTAGGTACCTAGTTATGTTTACTTTTTACACACTGTTTGGTTCCTCGCGCTATTTTCCTAACCCTAACTACAGCGCACCGGCTTGATTAACGTTGTCAAATTAATATTTACAGTCTGTCTGTATGTAACAGAATCACAAACAAATAAATAAAATACTTACTTACATATTCACATTACACGGAGTACCAATTATTCCGTAAGTAGGTACCTATATGTTATCAGGTAGCTACACGTGTTTGTATCACTTTCTCGAGCGCGTACTGCGTGGGCGACTCAGAAAATAAACACAGTGACGCGGTCAGTGTTGGCCAGGCTTAAAATTTAAATACTTAAATTCTAAGTAATTGTTTTTATAATAATTATCGTATTTCTTTGTATGTATCATAAAAGTACACAAAATAGCTTAATTTTTTAGGTATTTTTTTGACGATGGGCCTAATATCTATAGGTCATCTAACGCATGCTCATTGTTCGATCGTAGCATTGACCGGTATCTTGGCGCAGCATTTCTGTGATGAAAAATTCTACATAAATGTAGAATTTTTCTATCTATCTCTATCTATACTAAAATTATAAAGAGGAAAGATTTATATGTATGTATGTAGTTAAGCCGAACCGATTGGGTTGAAATTTTATATGGGTATTTTGATGCTTTCCTGGATGCTAAAAAATGCAATGGCATCCGGTAGGTGGAGCTGCTGTCGATACGTCAACGGATTGACCGGTTAGTTTGAAATTTTGTACGTGTATTTCCATTGCTTCACAGACACGAATAAATTAACTATGTAAGTATATAAAAATGAATGTTAGTCAGAATGTTTTTTCTGGAATCATAAACTATGCATTTGAGGATGCGATGGTCATTAGTAAAGTCTAAGAGTTGGTTCTACCAATTTCTAACAGATGGCGCCACTGTCATTTCAATGAATTTTATATATTGCAGTGATAGTTCATGCTGATAAATCAGCAAGCAGCAGCAGCTGTTGATGGCGGAACAACGCGCGCAGGTTACAGCTAGTATTCTATGTCTATACATGTAATAAAACTGTAGTAGATGTCATTCTGTCTGTTTCTTGTGCGGCTTTCACGCAAAAACTACTGGACGGATTTAGATTTTTTGAAATTTGAAAAAAATTGAAACTTTTTTGGTTAGGTAGGTGTTAAGTCATCGGTAACATAGGCTATAATTGGTCAATAGGTACATATTTAATGTTGCAGTCGCTATCTCGACTTGAAATACACTATAGCGACCGTGCACGAAACATAGAGGCAGTACTTTCGCCGCCCTAGTGATCATTTTAGGAAATAAATGTTAGCAAAACACTAAGCGAAAGACAATGATAACGGCATGTTGAAATTTGTAATATAATACGTACAAACGATAGTTTGCTAGCTTATGGTTCACATCTCAGCCACTAGTTAGCGTGGCAACCTAGAAGATTGATCCCCTGTTGAGAAGTAACGGATTGACAATACGACAATTTAACATTACACGTTACCATGACAACATATTTTCCAATAATGACAAGACAACGGCTGTCGGATCAACTAGTCCTATTAATATTATAAATGCGAAAGTTTGTATGTTTGTTTGTTTGATTGTTACTCCTTCACGCAAAAACTGCTGAACCTATTTTCATGAAATTTGGTACACACAACTTTCCTACTAGCTGCCATGGAATGATTTTCTATTTTCCACGGTATCGAAATTTATGCAGGTGAGGCGCAGCTAGTAAAATATAAATTCGAAAGTGTATTGAATGTTTGTAAGTTGTTCAAGGTAAAGCAAATAGCACGTAGTTTACAGTAATGTATTTTTAATATATAGAATGTCCAAGAAAAAGGGATACCTGTTTTAATGGGGAATAGAGTACATTAGTAGTATTCAAATGAAAAAGAATTTTTGAAAAAATCAAATCAAATTTGCGGGTGATGATGATATGCGGGTCCAAAGTTTTAAAAATATTTAACTTTCTTCATAAAAAAACACATAAAACGTGTAAAGTAAATGATTTTAAACTAGACGTGTTTGTTAATTTTTTGTTATATGCATAAAATATTTAAATAAAGAACATTTAAAGCATCGCAACATTACTGCAACGTTGATCCACTTTGCCTTAAAACGCGTAGAGGTCAAGTCGGTTCACTAGACTCGTTTAGCTCGACGCGCGTTCGTTTAAGATCAGCCGCCGCGTTAAGGGGAAGCACTGTTAAAGTAAATTTTGTTTTTTGGCTATATCTTTTCATTATTAGTTATATTATGGTATTTCTTTTTGTATTTGAATGCTACTAATGTACCCTATCCTACATTAAAACAAGTGTCCCTTTTTCTTGGACATCCTGTATACATCGAAAAAATAATAGGTTTTAAATTTTTCGAAAGATCTCTACAAGCTACCATTACAGCTATTCTGATCTGACTAGCCCATTCTGGAACTGACTGGAATTTTTTTCGCAGGTTCCTCATAGGGGTCACTGGGATTGTAAATTCAAAAAGTAAATCGGATTAGGCTCCTGCGTATATCCAAAGAATGTTTAAAAAAACGGTTTAAAAGCTGAAAATATCATTATCTCCTATATTCCACGTTTTACGGCATGAATGAAGAAAAAAAAAGTTGTAGAGAATCAAATTTTCTGTTTTAAAAAAATTCTAAACAAAAACAAAAAAAAAGTGGAAAAAAAGGTGAGAACCAAAATTATCCAGAATTTGATTCTCTTTATATTAAGTTCTCTTCATTTACGTATGCCGTAAAGTTGAAAATAAACGAGATGATGAAAATATTTAGAAATTGTCACCTTTTTCAAATTTAATGTAATTTCCAAAATATCGATCGGTTTTATTATCACATCAGCTTCATAAATCTAATATCTTTTGACTGTGAGCTCACAACAAGATATTCTAAAAAAAGTAATTATTGAACCCTTATTTTTCCAGTTAACGTTGTATATTCACGTTGCCCTGGCTCGGATAGCAGGCAATAGCGGAATAGGAAACGTGCACGAAACATCACCACTTTCGCCACCGTAGTGATTATTTTAGGAATTAAGTGCTAGCAAAACAGGAACAAAAATTTGCTAGCATTCGGTTCACATTTCAGCCACTAGTTAGCGTGGCAGTCTAGAAGCTTATTCCCATAGGCATTCAGTGCAGTGATAGCTGTGCCATTGATCTGGGACTTAGTAGTGGCATAAGACGGGGGAAGGAGGTCGGTGGAGGCGGTCCGCCCCGGGTGCCAACGTGAGAACTCAACTCAATAGCGTAGCTCAGTAGCTAGCCACTGACGCAACTGCACTACGAGGATGAATAATTAGGTGTTGATTTCAGCTCCTCCCTTCTTAGGGTGCTGGGTAGGCTCTTTAGAATGCTCGCTCAATAGAAAACCTCAAGAGCTAACTAATGCCACGCCTGCTATGCTACAGTACGTTCAGAAATGATCAAATCTTGGAACCAGCAAGTAGCAACCAATCCGTGCATTTGCAACCAACAGTTCCAACTAAACCATTTTTAGGGTTCCGTATCTCAAAGAGAAAAAACGGAACCCTTATAGGATCGCTTTGTTGTCCGTCTGTCTGTACGTCTGTCAAGACCTTTTTCTCTAAAACGCGTGAAGGGATGAAGCTGAAATTTTTGTCCAATACGGAGGTCAGTTACGTCTTGACGCCTTGAAAAAAATCACACTTCTAAGTTATCGCAATAAAAACTTATAGCCAATTATGCACGAATTTTGTATGAAAACGTACTTACACTATACACTATCGGGTACTTCCCGTTGACCTGGAGTTGTGAAATTTGGCAAGAAGTAAAAACTTATAGCACATACCTAATTATATAGGAATAAATCCATCCCATATTATATTATTATACTCTTTGAATAAATCTGAAAACTAGTAAATTATATGTAGATCATTGGAAAAATCATTATCAACTTATTACTGTAATTCGTTGCCTACTAAATGTGTGTGAGCAACCGCTTATATACGTTTGTCAACTTAAACGGCAGACGTAAAGTTACAACAATTGAAAACCATGCATTACGTTTGGATTATGGTACCCTCGGTGTGCGAGTCATAAAAACAATCTGAAAATATTCACAACGGTCATTTCTCATTTAAGGCTTGTATATAATTTTTTTCCCGTATTATTGGCTAAAATATACGTTTGTGATAATTCTCACTGAGAATGTGGTTTATATGAAGGGGCCATTGACCATAGTTTCCCTTTGTATTTTCATCATCAGCTCTCTAATATCAGCTCTTATGTATGACTTATTATTGTCCTCAAAAGTTAGTTAAGGTGGCCTACAAACCTAAATAACTTATTATCTACTGTTCACACATCATCTTTATACTCCCTAAATTTATTGAAACTAATAATAGGTATTAAGTTATAAAATAACAAACTGTTTTCGTCTAATCGTCCCTTGCTTGTATCTACTTGTACCAAAAACTAACAAATTGTGCTTGCCTTTTGTTTCATGTTTCACAGGCCAGCATTTCAGCATTCATTTTTGGCCGGATCGAACCCTGATTACATCTACCACGCTTCGCCTAACTTTTTAACGTTGGCTGACTAAGCGCAATCTGTACCCATGAAGCCAAAGTTTTTTAAAAAGTAATGAGAAGTGAAGTTTAGTGATTGAGGTTAGGTTTTGTTTATTAGATAATAATATTAAATTGTTTAACAGGTGTAAAATGAGTGCAATATTAATAAATGCAATCAAAAGATTGCAAATTTCAACCATATCCCAATTTAGAACATTGTCATCGGAATCTTCAGCTGTTGCCGTGCAAAAATCGGATGATATAAATGTACTTAAAAAGGACTGGCTATTTGCACCACAGTACACAAAACCCCGTGAAGTATGGATTGAAAATTTAGATACAGTTGAAGAGAAGAAACTCGGACTTTTCGAATTACATCCCACGGTATACGCTGCTACTCCACGAATTGATTTAATTCATAGAAATGTAGTTTGGCAACAAAAATATAGATGGGTATCTTGGGCGCACACTAAAACTAGAGCCGAGGTTCGTGGTGGTGGTCGAAAGCCATGGCCTCAGAAAGGTTTAGGAAGAGCTCGTCATGGGTCCATCAGGTCGCCTCTATGGCGAGGAGGTGGTATAGTCCATGGTCCACGATCTGGCAAAACGCATTTCTTCATGTTGCCTTTTAATATAAGATTACATGGCTTAACCTCCACCCTCTCCGCTAAATTGGCTCAAGATGACTTGCATGTTGTAAAGGACTTGGAGCTTCCTACTGATGAGACAGGTTTCATCACTGAACTAATAGAAAATAGAAATTGGGGACCATCAGTGTTGATAGTTGATGAGTAAGTTTTATTTTGTTTGTATTTATTCCAAAAATATATAAAAGTAAATCTATAAGACAGATATAATACAGTCCTGTTCATATTAGATAATATGTATTCTTATAGACTAATTTAGGTGTGATGCTGCTCTGACAAACATTTTTGAGTCATGTAAGCCATTTTCAATATTTGCAATTAATCATGCCTCATATTTGGCCTCCCATTGAACTCTCGCCTCATATTGACAAGCTCATTGATGTACTATAGTTGTTTTTAATTAAATAAGTGTCCACTTGGTGGTAAATTTTGTACTCAACTCTGTTTAATGATACAAATATTAATAATGCAAGTTTGTACACAAGTTTTTATACAAAAAGTACTGAACTCTAAAAGTACTGAATTTTTTGATAGTATAAGAGAACCACTTGAAATTCTTTTGATGATTATCAATGCCCATAAACCCCTAAATAATTGACATATTGCCGTTCTCCTAGTAGCCCCTTACTAACACAATAACTGCACAGAATACAACACATAGCTGTTACTTCGCAGCTGTATATGTGAGAGAGTAGGTTTACCTAAAGAGTTATCATTGGTTGTTATTTTTCGATACAGCATGGCTTTTTATATATGTAGATTCTCCAGGTTGGGCTACAAGGACTCTTAAACCTCACATTATGTGAGTGGCACACCTGTAATACGACAATACACTCCCTCATACAAAGTGTGAATAATATAAACCTAAAATAATATGTATGTATATTTTTTTCAGTACTGATATTGTTCCTAGAAACATAGCTGTAGCTACAGAGAAATTGCCATTTGTTAATATAATGCCTGTGTATGGATTAAATGTCTATTCAATGTTGAAACATGACACACTTATTTTAACTCAATCAGCAGCAGAAAAGATTGAAGAACGAATTTTACATCACCTACATAGTAGCACACAAGAAGCTAAGTTTAAATTAAATCAAGTGTAATAAATAATAAATTATTTAGTCAGTTTTTAATGTTTTATTAAGTAGTAAGAGCCTTATCACACTACAGATTCAGGGGTGGAGCGGATGTGCAATAAATACACATCTGGTAAATCCATCATAGATCAAACACATCTCAGTTACCTGTAGGATATTTCATATTTTAATGATACAAACTACATTCTCTAACAAAATGGATTCGGAAGAGAAAACTATACTGATGTATAGTAGCAATATATTTGATTGTCAATTATCATGCTCATACTTAGTTTAAATACATATATTACCTACTAGTTAAAAGTTTTATTAAAAGTACAGTAACCATAGAAAAATAATTATTTGGTGAAGTAAAAGAATTTATACTAATTCAAACAATAGTACATATGAAAGGGTCAAGTAAAAACTTGTGACAATTCAAGACAGCTTGAAGCCTATAAAAAATCTCTAGCCTAAGCCTCCTCAAAGTCAAGGCAATCAATTGTACAGATATTTTCTACTCATTACCTACCTACCACATTACCTAAAACCTATAAGGCACTTCTTGTTGACCATAAAATTTGGTAAAAAGTAAGAACTTACAAATAAAGGAACTGATCCTGAAATGTGCCATAATAATTAAATGACTGAATTTGCAATTGTGATAATGATGTAAAAGTGACAAAAATACATCTGTTATATAAATATAGAAATAATGCAGATATCACCTTTGTATAGTACAAATTATCCCTTGTTTTTACCATCTTGTGCTTGCTATTCTATTAAATACAATTGTTTTCCCTCCATATACTTTACAATTATTCTTGCTTAGCTCTACTATAAGTTGCAGGGTTTTTCCTACAAAAATATCTATTATTAGACTTTCAGATTTAATGGCCATTTAGTCAAATTGCTAGCTTCAAGTTCGCCAAGTGTCAGTTTCATGTTTTAGGTAAAAGAGTAAAATTCATTCTACAGTATGTTTTCTATAAAAATGGCCATGTTTAATTGATCAGTTAGCCACTGATAGCACAGATTGTGGTGCACTAGTCTACTACACTCGCAGTAACTTTTCAAGCCCTTTTTGGTTCTTTTAATTCAAAAGTCACAGACATGTTTTAATTATTGGATCAATTCTATCAGAATTTGACATCTAGACGGAGAGCATTTATATGCTTAAATACTACAAACGCTCATGATTTCCCCGCAATATTGAACAAACACCAAAATTCATATTGGTGTATGTATACACAAATGTGTAAAAAAATTATATAATATAAAAAATATTGTCATGTACTAAGAATTCTTTTTGAGAGACTTCTCATAAATACTTTTTTCCCAAAATATGATAGCATCATTAAATAAAAATTTAATGACTAATTATTATTAAAAAATTGTCATGTGTTCTTTGACCTTGGGTTCTTTGGTTTTGTGTTTTCTTTATCTATTACCTGCAAAAAATCTCAGAATATTAATAAAATGTTAAATGTTTCAAGGAAAATTAAAGTTATTGTATAACAATGATAAATAATTGCTTCGGTTAATTGCCTACACTCAGCCAACAGGGCCAGGAAATTGCCTCTATCTTAAACAGTACCAGTGTGAAGAGATTCCTAAATTATCACATTCACAAGGTATGTGTAAAGAAAAGGTAGATTGCATATTGTCTTCTAGTTCTAAAGATATCAATATGAATTGGTTGTCTTTTCCTCAAGTAGATATTTTAACATATTTACATAATAATTACAAAAAGATACATGTAGTAACAACATACATTCTTAGAAGGCTCAATAGTTTTTCCAACCATTTTTTGTCTGATATTCCATCTTAAATCTGCCCAATCATTTTCTCCTGGCACATTTGATTTGTATTTTGCCCATTGTGATATATAATAATGATATAAAGAAACTGGATCACATTTTTTTCTAATGGGTTGTTTTGGTACCTTTATTACTGCAACAAATTAGAAATTACATGTATTTAAATAAATAGTAATTTTCAAACAATATAAATCAAGAGCAATTTAAACTGAAGTTCTAATATGTAGGTTTATCATATAAATTAGATATCAGTACTATATAAAACCATTTAGTGTCTAAAATAGTAAAAATAGGAAGGGTACTTTGAGGTAAAGCAAAATATTTATCATGCCATATATACAAGGTTGATAAAAGGGAGAGGCATTAAATAAAATTACATATTTAGTGTATCATATCCAGGCTACACAACTATAAGCAGATAGTTTAGCCACAGGATTTTTTTAAATTTTTTCTCACTTCGTACACACTGTATTGCAGCTGGTCACCGACTATGGCAGGTCGGGGTCTTCACGCCTTGCTGGCTGTAGCTGCCCGGTACAAAGAGTGAGTGAAAGTCGCTATTTAACTTGTTCGAAAAAAGTATTTTCGTGTACTTGTCGTAAACTTTTTTTTCATCGTTTCAGATTAACTGTATGCACTTATAGTATATTATGTGGTTTCATTTAATGCCTCTCGCTATTATCATCCCTGTATATGCACTATTTTTTTTAAATATCCACCAAAGCTCTATTAAATACATAATATGTTCATCTGGAGGAAGAACATATTTTAAAATTAGTTCCCTACACTCACATTATTCAAATTCAGGCAACTATTCCCATGAAGTTGGGAGGAGAAAGGAGGGCAGCACATCTGTAAAGCCACTATGCAGACGTTTGTGGGCGTCGGTAGTCATAAAAATGGCTCCAGCTGCTCGTCCTATACCATTAAAAAAAAACTAGAATCAAAAATACATACAGTTATTAGTCGAAGTAGCGGAAGACTTAGGTTCTTTTGGTGCATCAGGCTTCTTTTCCATTCTAACACATGAGCATGCCCTTCTAGGCAGTTTGACATCTACTTTTTGCTCCCCCAAGGTAGGAGCAGAACGAATATTTCTTACTGTTAAAGGCTTCCAATCTTTCTGACATTCTCGACTGCACAGTGCAGTCCTGGTACCTGGATTTTTTGATCTCAATCTCGAAGAAAATGTGCTTGCACTGTGCAATCTTTCGGGGCCCAAAACAATATCATTGTCTCTCTTATCAACAATTCCTTTTCTTTGTGCTAAGTCATATTTTATCAACTTCTTTAAATCTAAAAATAAAAAAATACTCATTACTTTATTATTATCATAAAGAACTTAGTTCTGAATGTAATGTTCATAATGGTTCATAAAAACAATCTATCGTACCCATTATAAAAAGTTTTAAAACTTCTCCATTAATGTTATATATACCAAGCTGATTAAGGTATCTCAGTATTTCTCGTGCGTCTAATTGAGATGTTAATTCATAGTATTCATCACAATCCATCTTGTAAGTTTTTACAATATTGTGATATTGATTTAAAATTAATAAAACCAGTATGAATAAATACGAAAACTATAAAACCACTTATAATTTTTTTCTTTTTTATTTAAGATAAATCAAAACAAAAACACTAATTAAAGAGAACCAAAGATTACAACTTGAAAAGTCAGCACATTTTATAAAAGTATTTGTAAATATTTACGATTTCAGTCATATGAACACCTAGATTCGGATTGTTCTACAATTGAAAATAACGTCTTTGTCATCTGTCAAAATGTCAAGCATGTCAAGTTTCTTTTTTATAGTCTCCTTCCATTTAGACACACAGGCATACCGTGTGATGGCCCATTATAATTTATCCGCCCAATTTTACCTATTTTTTAGTCTATTATTATATGTTTATTACATTATATGTTTGTAGTTTATTTACCTATTTGTAATTAACTAATTATTTTCATCCCGAACTCCGAAACTGAAGTAGATGGATTGAGTTCTTTATTTTAAATTCAGTCTGGCGCATGCCCAACAAGATAGAACAGGAGTAGCAACTTGCATACTCATGGTACAAATGGAATGGGTGCAAATCACAAACTATATAGGGAAGCAAATCCCCAAAATGCAGCTGTCGAGTTCCCGAGACTACATCACACGGTAGGGATGTCGGAATTGCAATAAAGTATCGATATATCGATATTTTTAAAATTTCAATACTGTTATTGATATTTTCAAAAATATCAATATCGGTATGATATAAAAAAATAGACACATTTTTATTAAACCAAAGACATCTATAAAAATACTAAACATGCATTAATTAAATCTCAGCTTAGCTTAGCTTAAATCAATATTTATCTAATACAGACATTAGACATATACATAAATATTATATACATAATGTCTACATTAAACAGACTATTTAATTTATGTGATCGGCTGTAATAATAATAATAATATAATAATATCGTTTATTTGCTTTAAAAGTGGTACAAAATATTGTGTTGTAAACCGACTTCTGTGCGCACTGCGATATTTACAGCATAGCACCATCTTTCTAAGGAACGCAGATGCAGACTCGAGTCGACAAAAAAAAACCAAAAAAATATATCGTTTTTGATACAATTTAAATATTGGATATTTTATATCGATATTTCGAAATATCGTAGCAAAAAATATCGCCAAAAATATCGATATATCGAATTGAAAATATCGATATATCGATATATCGATATTTTTTCTACAAGCCTACCACACGGTATTTAATGACCCGCTTACCAAATTTTATAACCCCAATTGAGAATGCGATTGCGTATTGTAAACTTCTGAAGTGGACAAATATCTTTATAGTTGTACGAATACGAAAAAACTAGCCAAGTGCGAGTCGGACTCGAGCACTAAGGGTTCCGTACCATTAATACCTTCATAGGGCGTTGTCTAGCAACCGCCTCGCGGCCGCGCCACCACAGAGTCAGCTTAGAATATGCTCAGATTATATTATAATTAATTTTATACTTAATATTCAAGTTTCTACCTTTTTATTAAGATAAAATTTTCTTCCCTTTCTAACTAAACTTCTTTTCCGCTCTCTCTTTTACAACCTATTAAGTACTGATTATGCCGATGTTTACTACTCCGATGCCACTAAAGAAATTTTCAACAACCTCGAGCGACTTCAAAAGTGTCTAACATTAATTTATAATATAAATGAAATATTAAAAAAAACTATATTCTATACAAATTCTTTTTATTGTCGGTAGGTACCTATTCTATACAAATTCTATTGTAAGAGGTAGTGCCACATTGCATCTTGCATGCAGCCGAGTCAGGCCAGCGCGACCGGGGAGGTACCTCTCGCTGACACGAGACTGGCGTAAAGTGACATCTGTGTCTGTCGCCATTCGTGCAATGTGTTAATAGCCGGTGGCTTAAGGAGGTGACAGGAAAAAGGAGAACAGCGCATCTATATAGCCTCTATGCGGATGTCTATGGATATCGGTAGTCATGAAAATGGCTCCAACTGCTCGTGTTCTCCTCTATATCATAAAAGAAGGAGAGGGGAATGTAGCTCAGTTTCCTGGGTTAAAACATTTTTACTAGTCCTTGTTGTTATGTTCCAAGATAACTTGTAATATGATCGATGGAATGTAGGTACCTACCAAAAACGAACAAAGTAGGAATATCTACAAAAAGAAGTGAGATCCCAATAAAAACATCGTGTAAAAAAAACAAGACTCACAGCTCAGATTTTGTACGTTTTTGTAAAATTGTGAGATCCATATAGTACCTATAGCAAGTCGGTTAATTTGTTTAGTCCCCACTTAGGGAACCTTTTGTTTTAAGCTATTATCATATTATTATCAATTTTAAAAATCTTTTACATTTTAAATAAAAACATCGACTTGGCCATCGCATGATTCGATTGCTTAGTATGTATCACATCACACAGCACTTCGGGCCAGCAACCTGGTTTCTCACCAAAGTCTTTCCGAATGGACGTGGAATGTTTTAGGTGAGGTTTTAGATCTTTAAGAAGTTAATGATCCTTAAATTGTAATTGCGAACAAGAGTATTAGCAAATGAATTGGTTGCACTAGATCCCGTCACCATTTTTCGGTATATTAGAAAGTTAAAATACCCCCAGAGCCATGTTGGATTTATGTCATCCTTGGAAAAATTATATATTCGTTTTGGAGACGAGAGTTTCAATTGCGTAGAGCGCAATGGATTATGCAAGCTAATATAAAAAGTATGTATCTAGGTACTTGTAAGAATTGTTTAAGAAATGTGTTTTCAAGTGACGGCCAAATCGATGATTTTATTTAAAATGTAAAATATTTTTAATATTGATGTGATAATAACTTAAACAAGGTTCCTCAACTAGAGACTAAACAAATTAACAGGCTTGGTATTACATGGATCTCACAACATTTTATGGTAGAAAATCTGAGCTGCAAGACTTGTTTTTTTTACAGGATGTTTTTTTTGGGATATATGTTACCTGTGTACAATAATTATTAAATAAAATAGTTACTCCCGAGCCCGGCTTCATCGTCCCGTGCAATGCGCCGGGTACCGTCGAACGTTGCTATTGAAATGGCTATTATAATAATTATTATAATGACTCCTATCTATGACTGTGTTTTTTTAACTTTACGTATTTGGTAAATTATGTTAAAAACGTTATTTTTAACGTAATTAATAATTGTCAACTAATTTTCAATAAAATTTATATTAAATTTTACTTTTTCGAGTACATTTTATAAGTTGGTTTCAGTTTTTATTTTCTACTTAGCTCTGATAGTTTTCCTTTAACTTTTAATTTTTTTTTCATTTCAATTTTGTTATAATAAATACTACTGCTGTAATTGTATTCACGTTACTATAGTATTGTACTATATTCTAGGTCTTTGAACTATATTTATACAAAAATATATAGTACGCAAAAAAAGCTATATTTTCAAGACTGAAAAATTTATATTGCAAATAGCGAAAAATCCTGTTTATTGATGCTCAATACCTCAATGAGTTTTTTTTTAAGTTGAACCTGGGCCTCCTATTCTAAACCTTACTATACTTGATTGCTGTATACTTTATTTTTAATGCATATTTTGAAAAATACTATATTTCGCCGAAGGAATGTTGGCAACCCTAAGTATGAGAACTACTGCAAAAAAAACATTTTTTTTTCTATCACAGTTTTACCAAGATTAATTTACATAATACCCATACCAAATTACAGCTTTCTAGTAACCCGAAAAATGGCGTACAACTACTTCCAATTATTTTAATAAGACAATCATAATAAAGGTATATTTAATAAGGTAGGTACCTATGCGTCAACAATAAACAGTTTCATAATTTAATATACACAATAATCATAGTAGGTACGTCTAGTACCTTGTATGTTCATTGAGTACCTTATAAGAACTTATTATAAACATACTAGGTACTAGGTAGCACTTATAACCTAGTTGGTGACTTGGTGAGTAAAGTTCTTCAAAAGGTAGTTTGTGAATAAGAATCTTTTGATCCTCCTAATAGTTTGCAAGTTGCTAATGAGATCGTTTTCCCGTTGAGCTAACGCAACTAACAAGAGTTTAAGAGCAAACGTATTTAACATTTTGTAGACAGGTAACTTAAGGGACTTCTTCTATAGACATAATTTATTTTAAATATTATGTAGAATACACGTCTTCTGATGCCGTGACTATCTACGCCCGTAATCAGTGGCTAAGGCCATAGATAGTCATTCAATAAATGCTGACCACTGAGAGAAATGCAAATCTTTAACATTCAATTTTAAAAAATTAATTTTGCTCATTTTTAGTGAGAGTAACAAATTATAAGTTTATTGCTTTAAACATCAGTATAATGTTGTTAAAATTGTTATTTAATGTTTTATTTTGCCAATAATAATAGTAATTATAGGGCTTTAAAGCTAATAAGTTCCAGATAAACATTCTTTCTTTTTAGAAAATATATCAAGTTTTAAATTTTCCTAACAAGAACATGGCATACCGGAGGTTATTATAGAATCGAACATCTCCCCATAATGTATAACATCAGCAAACCATGTATTGGACGTATAACAAATTATAGCGAACTTTGTATTCAACAAGTACCTACGTGTTAGAGCCGCCGCGCCGCACACATACTAGTTTTGGCGTCGGCGATCGGCGACTTAGACGCTTTTTAGTAGCTGAATGCAGCTATCTACCGCACAATTGAAAACGCCGAACGCAGCGATTTAGTCGCAAAGCGAACGTGAGTGTTACGTCAACAAACATCGGAAAGAGCAGAAAGCAGCAGAAAGCGCTAAATCGCGCGATTCCGATACGGCGACTGAACGCAGGGAGTCGCTAAATCGCGATGCAAATGTGATCATTTTGTGAACAAAAAAAGATTTAATGTGAAAGATGGACAAAGAAACAAACAAACACATTTTCCCATTTATAACATTAAATATATTATAAGAAGTAAACTACAGAAAAATCTATATAAAATTATTTTAGAACCTTCTCTATTCATCGCGTCTTGAACGGCTTACATAAAGATCTATCCTTACAGACACAACATTATCAAATTTATAAGACCTGTCCAGTCTTTGTGCACGTTATCTGACGGTGAATAGAGGGAACACTATGCACCTCAGCACCTGGGGGTGTTTGAGGAAACGCGTCAAGTGAACAAACATTGTACTAGCGTACAAGCGTTAATAGGCCTATCAGAAGTATAACGTCCATTGGATAAAAGGTTGTATATAATTGTTACAGTTGCGACGCAGCCGGGGTGGTAGTTTTTGCTTGTTATAATATCCTAAACGCATCTAAGGGCGACCTACACACACGCTACTTTTAGCAGCTGCAGCGGCGATAGGTGATTTTGCCACTGCATCAATGCTGCATCGCGATTTAGCGACTCCCTGCGTTCAGTCGCCGTATCGGAATCGCGCGATTTAGCGCTTTCTGCTGCTTTCTGCTCTTTCCGATGTTTGTTGACGTTTTTTTTTTTTTTT
>LUGF01042005.1:38280-48647 GCA_001625245.1 Calycopis cecrops
TAAATTTTAAATAGAGGTGCAATTAAAAATTCCCCTTAAAAAAATAATTAGATACAATTACTTTGTCCCATGTTGTAAAACATATATGTATATTATTTTAGTTTGCTGTTAGTTTCTCCTGATTTAGTAAAATTTTAGGTTAATTGTTTTATGCTGTTGGTATCCTTTTACACGCACACATTGTGCGAAAAATGAGACGTTTTCTTTGCTATGTTTATTTGAAACGCTCCATCTAGACGTGTATATAATCAAAGGTATAAAGTATATAATAAGGTTGCCTACACGTCATACATTTTACCAAATACAATGCGAAGTCAACAAGAACATTTTTCCCCTTAATTTAGCAAATATGAATTAATTTGCAACTCTAAAACTTGCCTGTCATGCGCGCTCATGACACTCATAATGAAAACACTGTTGACAAGCAACAATTCGGCATACCTGTCAGATTTAGTTCCAGTTTTGTCTCAAGACTTCAGTCGCGGCGCGGATTCTATCGAAGTACCATTATCGAATTTGCTAGCATTCAGTTCACATTTCACCCACTAGTTAGCGTGGCAGTCTGAAAGCTTGTTCCCTAGTGTCAATGTCGGGCCTTAGAATGCCTGGTTCTCCGGTGATGGAATGGGGATGGAATCCGAAATATATATGTACAACACAACCGAATAACTGGTGACTCTCCTGCGGTGTTCAAATGTGAAAGTGCTCCGCCACGGACAACAGAGACACCTGGATTTTAATGGCATTAAACTTGACTTGACTGGCATTTCAGAAGCCAAGGTCAAGTTTAAACTCCCTCTTTCCGCATTCTCTTTTGTAGGCCTTCGATTCTTTCTACTCTTTTTGTAAAATAATGTTTTTGAGGGCAAGCCTTTATGAGCAATACCTACTTCTTTGTTATTGCACAAGGGTGCAAACGAGCAGCCATTTTCATGACTACCGAAGCCCATAGACATCTGCTGAGAAGCTATACAGATGCCGTCCATCCTCCTTCCTGCTATATGGGCCACCGGCTACTTACACAAGCGCGACATGCTGTCACCTGTATTTTAATCATATTTTATTTCACGGCTACCAGTAACAGCTTTATCGATTTTTATCAAATTGCATTTTCTGTATAACTAGCTGCGCCCCGCGGTTTCACCCGCGTAAAATCCATCCCGTGAAAAATAGAAAATCATCCCATGGCATCTCATGGGAACATTTTTTCGGGATAAAAACTATCCTTTGTGTTAATGCTAGTTACTCTCTATGTGTGTGCCAAATTTCATAAAAATCGGTTCTACAGTTTTTGGGTGAAGGAGTAACAAACAAACAAACATACAAATTACAAACTTTTTATTTATAATATTAAGTAGAATGTTTGTATAATATCTCGTAGTGTAGAAGTAGCTTTATCTAAATAGTCAGTTTAGTGGTCGATCGATTGGTCGAAGAGAGCCCTTACAAATGAAATATTATATATTTATTCTAATTACCTATAGGAAAAGTATATAACTTAATAAAATGTTAACAATACATTATATCATAAAATCAACTTAACCTTATGAACTTCATACAATTCCAAATTTGGAAAAATAATGTATAATTTAATTAGATGTTAAAAATTAAATGCTTTAAAGTCGTTATTGCGAAGGAAAATTCAATCAGCTATCTATCTATACTAATAACATAAAGCTGAAGAGTTTGTTTGTTTGTTTGTATGCGCGCGCTAATCTCTGGAACTACTAGTCCGATTTGAAAAATTACTTCAGTATTAGATAGTCCATTTATCGGGGAAGGTTTTGTTATATTTTTAACCGATTGCGGTGAAAAAACGGATTCATGTAAACGAAGTTGCGGGCGTGGGCTAGGTTAGATAATATTTATGTTCAAGGTTGCGTAGGCATACTTATTGGATTGAGAAATTATCTACAATAATTAGCTCTAGTGATATTGTCAAGAAATAAATGTGCAAAGAAATAAAAAAAGAATAAAATAAGGCAATATTCTTGTAAGACTCTCTTTCCCAAGAGGGCGCTGGAGACTATAAGGGGGCGGTAAGTGGCCTAGAAAACGACTTGGTGATCTTTTAATATACAGGTCTTTAAAGTGCAGTAACTAATAAGGGGGCGAAATAAATAATTCTCAAAGTGGGCGTTAGACGAAAAAGTTTGGAAACCTGTGACCTCGAATCTGTGTTCGTGGTCGAACTCTTCCAAAACGGCTCGGAATAAAAGATTTAGACTCGCTGTGCTTAACGAGATTAAGTACCATGGAAATTGGTCTTAAGTTCTAGATAAACAGTAACATAAGTAAAGCCCCACATAACTTTAATTTCTTAAAAATTATCGAATGAAGCGAAACTAAGATCAACATTATAAGGGGTAGTTCGAGTATTGCGTATACACGGGGGGTGGGGGGATGTGCTTTGCACATTTCAAATTTTGCCAATTCAGAAAATATTTACACTGATTTTTGCTGACAAGGGGGGCTGGGGAGTTGAAAATTATAAATAATCTTCTTACATAATACCTACTTGAATGATCCCTAAGCTAAGATCGATATAATATTATAATGGTTACTTATTTCTAGTCCTCATTTCTTTATTATCTATATAAGAGCTTTATTCATGTAAAATCAATACTCAAACTTTAAAATTTACTATAACGAGAGGCTTTACAAAGTACACTACTTAATTTTTGAGGTCCGTATTGATTTTTTTATGGTATAAGGGGTCAAGCGAGCCGCTATTTTCATGACTACCGGCACCAGAACTAGAGTAAAACTTAATTAATAATTTAATACACAAATTCATTACCGTAGTTACAATGACATAAGTAACATGTGTTATGATATTTATGTTTTAAATACAAAAAAGTTTCACAAATCGAATTTCATTTCAATCTACGTGCGGCAATAGGACGTTGAAAAATGTAATTTATGACATTGAACTTAAAAACACTTTTTGAACTGTAAATCACTTGGTTTTCGTTCTTTTTTAACTGACTTGACTTGACCGAGCACACATTTTCGTAACGTGCTCGCCAGCTTACTAGTGATGCGACTCGAGTCATGTTTTTACTCGAGTCACTCGAGTCAGTTTGTCAAACTCGTAATCGAGTGAAAAAAAAATCCTACTGGAGCGAACTTGCACTCGAGTTACCGAGTGAACTCGTCACTCGAGTATAAGTCGAGTGTCTGCTTTACTCAAGTATAACTCGAGTGACTTTTTTACTCGAGTATAACTCGAGTGACTTTTTCACTCGAGTATAACTCGAGTGAGGGAACAATTTTACTCGAGTGACTCGAGTCGCAAATTCCTACTCGAGTCGCATCACTACAGCTTACTCCCCAAGTCAAGCGAGCGTATAAAATTTAAAAAGAAATACTCATGATCATATGAAGCATTTAAGTATTTACGGTCAAGTTTTATTAAGTTAAATTATGAAATGTGACCGTGAGGTGCGTTTTATATTAAAAAAAAATTATCTGTCGAGCGGTTATGTGGCTTTGACCGCCAAAACAATGAGTCCCGTTGGTTGTCAAAAAAACAAGAACCGTTGCTCTTTTTACGTTATATTTATTTTATTTACTAGCCATGGGTCATGAGAGAAAGGAAAGGGGCGAAAGGAGCATATTTTTTTTGTTATAGGGGGGCAAAGGAGCAGTCGGAGTCACTTTCATGACTACCGACGCCCATAGACATCCGCATAGAGGCTATACAGATGCGCTGCCCTCCTTTCTCCACCCTCCATGGGCCACCGGCAACTTACACACCGAACAGAACGCGACGGCATAGCTGTCACTTTACTCCGGTCTCGTGTAAGTGAGAGGTACCTCCCCGGTCGTGCCGGTCCAATTCGGCTACATGCATGCAGTGTGGCACTACCTCATACTTAGAGTCCATTTTCATAACTAACCGACGCCCATAGACATCCGCACAGATATACAGCCCCTTTTCTCCTCCCTCCCACATGGGTCTAGGTCGAATTCCAGGATATAGTTGATGGAACGTATTGTCACTTCTTGATGGAAATTCGTATCATAATCTTATTAAATAATATACTTTTTTATACAATTTCCACTTTTATTAAACTTAAATACAATTTAATACAACCGGTTTCGAAGATTCATCATCAGGTATATCTATCAGGAATTCCAGGATCCAGATTCGGACAAACTGGTGGTGTGCTCCTTTGGAGTACTAGGGCCAGGGGTCAGGACGGGAACCAGCTACCAGATGCCACTGCACGATTCCGACAACATAGCAGGGACTATTCAGGGCGGCCGGACAGTCCCCAGGAAGCCTTTTAACCGAGGCAAGTCTGTCGCTGGAGGGACCCTGCTGCTTGCTGATCCGGGGCCCTCCAATTAGTTTAGTCCGTATTGCACTAAATGTCGAGTCCGACATAGGTCTAGTTTCCACCCAGGCTCCTAGGTATTTCTATCTATCTATCATACGTAAATATATTTCCCTGCGTCAACAAAAAAAAAAGTCAAACACGATGGTGCTGCAACATTTAGCTACAGACTTGTCACGGCCACATCCCACCTCCGTCATCAGATCCGGGATGTTATCTTAGCCTAAAATCCTTATCAAGACAAACTACAAGCACGTTTGGGTTTCTATATTTAGAATAGAATAGAGTGTTATCTAGACGTAAATTCTTTGACAAAAGAATTTCAACTAACCCAAACAGGAGGTTTTTGTTCAAGGCCACCTACCGTCCCCATCATGAGATCAGCTCGACGGTTCCATAATATTGCATTGTCATACAACTTACATATTATGTGTACCAACTTTTAGCTCATTAGAATGATAGCGAGTGGGTTAAATTCGGCTTACAAGATTTGAGTATAACCATGGCCGCTCTGGATCTATACATACCTACTATTAAACAAGAGTTGCGAGTAGGTACTGTAGTGAGTGGAAACTCCATGCTTGTAATGAGTGGAAACTCCGTGCTTGAAATATTTTTAATAAAGAAAATAATTTGAATTTGGTGTAAGAACGAACGAACAAGAAAGAATTTTCTTCTTTGACAGAATGAAAGTTATTCTGAATCAGAATATCTTTTACAGCGAAATGAAATAGATGTGAATTGAAAATATATTATCTTAGCTAGGGATATATCTCATATGATCAAAAATGTATTCATGCCTCAACATGAAATAAGTAATAAACAATTAAATAAATATATCCAAGTTTTCTTTGTAGTTTAACCCAGATGGGAAAGCATTAGCTAGGTCAGTAATTGCCGCAAGGAGGAGCTACGCCAGAATACAATTGCGGCATTACAGTACAATCTGTCTGACAATGACAGATACTGAGTTTTTCATGGTTATACTCATGGCGTGGTGCAATTGCACCCCCTTGCACCACGCCATAAGTATAAAATATACAATTTAAATTGCAAGTTGAATAAAGGCTCAATTAAAATACTTTTTTCAGCTTGATTTTAATGTTATATCTTTATAATATTCTGTTTATAAGGAAATATACCAACGGTCTCACAGATAAAAACGAAAAATTGTATATCGCAAAACACAACTAAACAATCAAGGAAATTCACGTGTTTAGTACGTAATGAAGATTGTTAATTGATAAGTTTTATTATTATATACACGTTTAAGATGTACTTACATAATTTAATACCGAACATTTTTGGCAGAAGCAAAAAGCCGACATATCAGCAGTAACCATGTTTAGACGTCATAAAGTTAAGATTATTTTCATGATTAAATAATGTGAAGTGAAGAAAAAAATCCATTCCGCATCAAAGAATTGCGTGGAGTAATTTAAATTTTGGTAAAGTTGTAGATTATGATATCGAGAAGATGTGCCGCCAGCTAATATTTTACTATAATATATGCTACATTTTATTATATTTTAATTAAATAGAACAACACACACTGCCGCACATTCATAACGCTTGTACTCATGTACTTTGTACAACACAAATTGATTACTGTAGTGACGTCAGACATTTTGTTATGAGTTATGTCTTATGAATTTTAGTTTTTATTTACAAAAAAATATATTATTGTAGGCCTGGTAGTAGAGTCAGGGGTCAGTATGGGCACCTGACCCCATTGCACGATTCTGACGACCGTACTGTTCAGGTCGGCCGGACAGTCCCTAGGGAGCCTGTTCACCATCCTGTCGCTGGAGGAATCCTGCTACTTGCAGATCCGGGGCCCTCCAATTAATTATAGTCGCTGAAGGCACCAGGGGCTTAATCGGGGCAACCCAATTGCCGAGTCCGGCACTGTCCCCGGTTTAGCCACCCGGGCTCCTGGGTAACCAAGTCAGTTACCTGTTTCTTGCGGGCCATTGAGGGCCAAGAGCAAGCAGAGGAACATGTCTGCAAGGGGACAAGCGAGCAGTCGTGTCTTTTGACGACTACTGACGCTCTTAGACATCCACTTGATTGTTATAATGAAGTCGTCACTTTCTTCTGTAGGGGGCCACCGGAAACAGCCCGCTCGAAAGCATCACGTCACTTTACAGCTGTTTCCAATTAAAGAGGTACCTCCCCGGTCATGCGATCCAATTCGGCTATTGTCATGGCACTACACCAATATATCTTACAAATTGATTTTACAATATTTAAATAATAAAAAATGCAATAAATAAACCTGTTCGTAAGTAACCTGCTCATTGAGAATCTTGTATGACTCATGAAGTATTGTAAGGACTTGTTTCAAGTACGTAGGAACCAGCCAACGAAAATATAGTTAATTTATTTATTAAAATATTATAAATATAAATTTTATTATTATGTAACGCAACATAATACTTATTTTATCTCTATATATAGAATACTAGCTGTGCCCCGCGGTTTCAACCGTGAAATCCATATAAACTTCATCACCCTATTTCACCCCCTTAGGGGTTGAATTTCTAAAAATCCTGTCTTAGCGGATGCCTACGTCGTAACATCTACCTGGATGCCAAATTTCAGCTTGATCCGTCCAGTGGTTTGGGCTGTGCGTTGATAGATGGCTATGTCACGTTTGAGTTTTATATATGTATATAAAGGTATATTATATATTATATAGATAGAAGATTCTCGTGTCACAATGTTAGTTACCATACTCCTCCGTAACGGCTAGACCGATTCTTATGAAATTTTGTGTGCCTATGGAGTATATCTGACAATCGGCCATCTGTTTTTCATCTCGATATTTCCACGTGATCAAAACTAACGCGGGTCAAACCGCGGAGCGCCTTTAGTATATGTATAGATAACTATGCTGACAATAGATAAAATTAATATTCTGGTAAGAGGTGATGCCGTGTGTGTGCCGGTAGTGTGTTGAGACGTCCAAGAGGTACATACACATTACTCACTTAAATATGATGGCTTTGCATTTGCGTTTCGGACGGTTTGTTATCCGGTGGCCCAAAATTGGGTGAAGAATTGCTTGTTTGTCCCCCTACGACAACAAAAGTATTTTTCTCTCGATTGATGATCGATGGCGGAGTAATAAAATATTTTTGAACGTCCCAAAAAGTGTGACTGCACACTTTTTGTCCGCAAAATTATCAGATTTAAATGGTAGGTGCCAAGTAAGATTTTTGGCATCGTTTTCGTAAGTTGATTGACTTTTTAATTTTTGTCGACAAAGCACCGTTTTGAATATGCAAGCAAAAAAAATAGGATCTTCATTAGGTCTTCGTCCTTCCGCTTTACTCACCAGCAGACGTCAGGACTTTTTAGTATGTTAACTTTATTGCTTAGTATGTTAGGTATAAGTTTAGTATGTTAGCTAACTATTGCTTAGTTACAATGTTCTGAACATTAATCTTAGATTCCTGCGCATACACCGTACATCTTAGAATAATATTTCATTGAACCACTAATTGGTAATGGTAATTAAAAACATTGTGATTAAAGTCACTTAAGAAAAAAAAGTGTGTGCTTTAGACCACACAACTGAAGTAAAACTTAAGCATTGATTTTCGATTAGGTACCGTAGTTACAATGACATAACAATATGATATTTATTTTTTTAATACAAAAAAGTTTCATTTAAATCGAATTTGAATGACAATTTCCATTGGCCTCGCCCGATGTGTGATTTTTGTAACGCCCTCGCCAACTTACCCCCATGTCAAGCGCGCGTATCGAAGTCTTACTTAAAAACATTGTGAATTAAGTCGCTAAGGGAAAATCCATGACGGTCACACTTTGAAAAATGTACGATTGAAACTCTGACTAAAAAAACTTATTTTTTCTTATACACCTAATACAACAAACAAAAAAAATGTTTATTATTATTCGGCCCGTAACGGTTTTAGCGGGTATAATGAACTTGGAGTAAAAAGGTCAAAGTAAAATTGCTTATTAATAATTGAATTTAACCTTCGCGGAAGTACAGCCTCCCTTGCCGCGGCTGCCACACTGTGGTGTTGGCAACGGTGACACGCGGGCGCGCAGCAATGTTCTTGTGGCTAATTTTCTTGTTGGTCGCCACAACTGTGGCGGGGGAGTCCTCTAAATCTTCGGAGGGATATCCGTCTGGATTTTTGCCTGATTGTGAGTACAGATTTATGGTTATGTGATCATTTTATTTACAAAAAATCTAAATAAAGAAAATGTGTCGTGTTAACCTGTAGTCCACTACAGTACCTATATATAATGACAAAAATGTCTTCGTAATAAAAATGTCACTTCTTTTAAAATGTATCTCAAAAAACTCCGTTGAAAATTAGATACTTGACTCCTCTTACCCTTAGGACTTTGAATACTACAATATTATAGAAATTTGAATATTAGCAAAAAGCATAGTTTTTTAATGGTTTATTGATAGTGGGGTTGCTTTGCTCGAACTGAGATTTTTTTATAAAAATTGTACCATTTGTTTTTGAGAACAAGCACTCAATAGTCAATATATTACAGAAATTTAATATTAGTAGTAATAAGCACAGATTTTTGTTTTTGTTGTTAGTGTAAGGGCTAGCGTCACTTGATCTAACTTCGAAGAAATTTCGATAATATGCTAGAAAAGGGATTGTCCCTTTTGTTATTGAGAATTGAAATTGCAATCACTTCTCCTATTTTCTTCTGATGAAATTTGTCGCGGTTGCTACGACATCTTTTCCCCCTCGGACATCATAGTCGTTGTGGCAGATTCTAGCAGCACAGGAGTAGCAGCTAAGGGAACAAATGGTGGGCCAAGCCGAATTAAATTGCGATTCATAATCGTATTCGGCGTAGGCACAAGCCAAATAATAATTAACCAGTGAAGTTAATGGACTAGATACTAGACTAGAGGGTTCTAAAAGAGCATACCTCTTTTTTATTGCTTAGTTGGTTGGGACACTTGGTTTTGCGGACGTGAAATCTGTATCGGACTACCGCACCTACCATTGAAATGGAAAAGAAGCGTGAACCAATTTGCAAGTCACGATACTATTATGAAGGTGAGAGGAGGTAGGCATCTGTATAGCCTCTATGCGGATGTCTATGGGTTTCGGTAGTTATGAAAATGACTCCGACTGCTCGTTTTCCCCTTATACTATTAAAAAATACATCCTGTTGCCTTGACTCTAGCTTGTATTCAAATTTCGTTACTAGCCTCAACATTTTAAAGTTGTAAGGAGGGCCTTAACCGTACCCCTAAACCAAAAGTTTTGTATAAATTCTAAGGAGACTTCTCAACAGATCCGATTAAAAAAAGTACAAAAATCTTTATTTATTCTGTATTATGTCATGTTTTTGCACGGTGCGGGAATATTCTTTTAAGTTTAATGCACTCGTATTAGGAGTAGCCCGCTCTATATCTCGACATTGTATTTCACATTTTAACTGAATGGAACTGAAAAGCGCCTATGTTTATATGTTGTAAAAAAACAACACGTATAAGGACTTTTATATCTACCTCAATAGAATCTTTAAAACATTGTACAAAGTAAATTACTTAGTATCTATATATATAAAACTCAAACGTGACATAGCCATCTATCAACGCACAGCCCAAACCACTGGACGGATCAAGCTGAAATTTGGCATCCGGGTAGATGTTACGACGTAGACATCCGCTAAGAAAGGATTTTTAGAAATTCAACCCCTAAGGGGTTGAAATAGGGTGATGAAGTTTATATGGATTTCGCGGTTAAAACCGCGGGGCACAGCTAGTAAAGCTATAAGTGTCAAAACTATGAGAGCGAGATTGATATTAAAAACAATTTTATATAAAAAAATCCTTAATAATATTAAACAATTATCTATATTTTATACCTCTATATAGTAAATAAGGTTCAAAAATTCCCATTTCTTTTTAGAGAATTGTGAGGTATGAAGGAATTTAAAATTTGATTAGAAGCGAATGTGCAGAAACCTAATGTTTTCATATACAACGCACTAGAGGTACTTTAA
>LUGF01042005.1:51836-73823 GCA_001625245.1 Calycopis cecrops
GCAATATATTTGGCGGATCACTGGCGACTAGTGAATAAAGGACGGACTTAAAGCGAGGGCCGTAGATGAGTCACGAGCAAGTGAAGGATTCTAACGATTGAATCACGAGCGCAGCGAGTGATTTAAGATGATTGAATCACGAGTGCAGCGAGTGATTCAACTGTTAGAATCCTGAGCGACGCGAGTGATACATGGCCCTCGATATAAATTCATACTTTATTCAGGAGTTGCATACTATACTTTATACCATGACTACGAGAAAAAGACATAATTTAAGCAAAAATAGAAATTTAATCAAAAATAAATGTTACATTAATTGAAATGGACATTAAAATTCTAATTTGCTCTAGCAATGACTGAAATCAAGCGTAATTTTCTTATTATTATCAATAGGGTCAACTTGTGAAACAGTATTTTTAATCTAATGCCAAACTCCTTGTCGCAAGTATCGACCAATCAAATCTCGAGAATTTATTTGCACCAAAGAGTTTGAATTTCGAATATTAGCGCAAGGAGTTTGTGTAAACATTGAAATGGAGATCGGATATATTTTTGTGTTCCAAATTCAAACACCAAAACAGTGAATAAAAACAAAATAGTGAATAAAAGGCCTTTTTATTCACTGTTTTGCGTGAATAAAATAAGCTTTTTGAGTAAGTATGGTATAAACTGTATTATGTTAATAGATATTAACACCCTTAAGCCTCTAACACTCACGGAATACACGATTTCAGGTTATTTGTGAAAAAAATACTGCTTATTAACTCTTACCTAAAAACTGTTCTTTTTTCATATCGGCGCGTCTCCGGCAGCATTAGCCCCCTCTAGCTCCCCCAATTCACAGAATTATCACATTCAGGCGACTCGTTTCAAGACCTTAACCCAAATTCTTATCGATGTCCTTTTCGTTTTAAAATTTCAAAATACCGTTCATAAATGGGTAATATAGATCCAAAATCAGTACATCATTCTTTTGTGGATTTCTCGATAGGTAATTTATAAAATTTCATTTCTGATATGGGTCACTATCACATTAGTGTAGTTTTTGTCGCAAAATGCAAGTTTTAGTGCAGTCCTAAGTCAGTGTCGCCGTACATTCAGTTTTTTTGCAAACACCAAAGCCATGTTTGACTAGGTTTGGCTAATATAAAATACAGATGTGAAAGATTTTACTCAATTTCGAATGAAAAAAAGACCTAACACCTAAGACAATCCTGTGACAATCTATAGATTCAAGGAAGTTTTCAAGTGGCCATACTACCAACATAGAAAAAGTTTTCATTTTTTTTTTTTTTATGGTATAGGGGGGCAAATGAGCAGTTATAGACTATACAGATGCGCTGCCCCCCTTTCTCCTCCCACCTCCATGGGCCACCGGCTACTTACACACCGCACTTATATTAACAAGAGATTACAATACCAATTAGGTACTCAATCAAAACAAATGCTAAGACAGTATTGTAGTGAAGTTGAAGTGTAGTGTAGTGTAGTGAAGTGAATTGTTACTAAAGTAGGCATTATGGGATAGTAGTAGTCATACATGGCAATAGGTAGCCATTTTGGCAAAGCAGACATTAAGTGCTGAGGCGCTATCAATTATAACACAACATTCAGCTCCTTTTAGTAAGCCATAGGCAGTTGGCTTGATCTATTGGCATGGAAAAACAAAATTTTAACGAGCATAGAAATGTGTAGGATTATTCCTAGATTTTTATGGGATGAAAAGTGATAATTAGGTTAACTATATTTTTTTGTAATTATTCTATTGTATTCTATATAAATGTTAAATTTCATCGAAATCCATTGTTTGGTCGCCTCAAAATTCCCCCAATAGCGCAAGCTTGAGACGAAAACTTTCATGAAAGGCCTCATTGTTTTTGACAAAACTTTCCTTTTTTCACACAATTTTTATTATTTTTAAGGTAGAATTTCACATTTATTTTGTATTTTGTGATTATCGTTACTGACAAGACTTGATAATGGACATTTCTTTCGTTTACATCCACCTGAAATCCAGATTTGCTGTCGTTTAGACCATTTTCTTCTCCTTTGGTATATACCTACTCAATACTCATGTCTGAGAGTCGTCTCCATCATTAACTGAGATGTTGCGAGTTAAACCATTTTACCTGTTTCTAAATTAAAGTGATTTGACGTCATTCATCCTTCAAACGACTACTGCGAATATTAATAACAGGATGGAAAATATAATACCAGTCCCCTACGACACTAAGTCGGGTAAATACTTATCTAAATTACGCATAGTTAGATAATAAAAACAATTATACGAGTTTTTGCAAAAAACTTTTGAATAAACATTAAGAAAATAATAAACATTTGAAATACAAGAATATTTACTTTAAATTCAAAATATATTAGAATTGTATATTTGGATGTTTTTGTCGAAAATTTTAACTTTGAAATGATCTTGAATTAAAAATAGCTTTGTATAAATAAGACTTGGTACCCTTTGATTGTACTTAGTTTTGTCAGGATGATTAGAATGCTGTGGGAGAGGGGATAATCCTAATATTGCTTCATCGGGCTACCATAGTGCTCCTGTGGTGGCAAGTCAAGGTTTGGGGTCGACAAGGGAGCTGAACTCTCTCTCTCCCACATAGGAAATATTGTTGTGTTTTTTTTAGTGGATAATTGTCATGGATACCCAGCCGCCCGGAGGAGCAGCTGGGCTATGTCGGAATCTTACTGGCTAAACCCCTACTGTGTCTTCTCTTCGCAACGAACGTTATTGTTATGTTTAGTGTCCTAATTCCGGGCGTGCGACATTCTGTCTGAATGCATATTTGCTGTGATTTTTAGATAGTAGTCGTAAAGAAGTAATCTTCTTCGACCAGAATGTGTCTAGATTGACGACAACAAATTTGACCAGCAGTTATGATCATAGTGCACTTCATATTTTACGAAGAGTAGTTGCGCTGAGATGGCACCCTGTCCAAATAACTTATACTACTTTGACATGATTTCTGATGAAGGGCAGTTTGAAATCTGTTGATCGAGATTGCGGACATCCCATGGCTATTTGACAAAGACGTGTTGCGTGCGTTGCAAAATATAGATAAAAAAGGGTCTTGTAAGGATGAATACTACACTGCAATATGGCATAGTCAATCGAAAAGAAGTTGTGTAGTGCTTTAGCAGCATATGCCTCGCCTACTCAAATGAAGCGGCTGCAAGCGCAGCAGAACATAACCCTCAGAACAATCGTGGAAGCCGGCCGGTATGTCCGGAACAGCACAATCGCGCGTGATACGGGGGTGGAGTCGGTGGGAGAGTTTGGCCCGGTTGTCGTCCGCCATGTTTATCAAGGCGGACAACGGATCTCACGCTCACCTGCATGGCTTCGCGCCCCTGCACGCGCGACCTCCGGACGGCCGTGCTTACCCGCGAGAGCTCTTAACCCGCGATATTACCACCTCCGCTCAATCAGTTATCATAGGGCAACCGAGTCTGGCTTGTAAGACGAAGGTTACACCAGCACACCCATTTACAAGCACCAAACACACCACAGGCACAACACACCACACCCCACAGTCGTAAGACTGTCCAGTAGTCTCTGACTACTAATAGCCGTTTAGGCTTCACTGCTGTTAAGCAGTGGTTTCCCCATCTCTACCACCACTACTGCACCAAGTGCAGTCCCCCAACACCGAGGGGGTGTTCCCCCTCGCGTGCAATTGCCCGGGCATGAGCTTCGCCTCGAGGCCTGCAGACCTCTCAGCCTTCCCGGAGAGAAGACATCATCATCATCGCAGCATATTTCGGAGTGACATTTTGTAATTATTGATCAAACTCGTGTGTAACATAAATGACTTTCATTTATATCTATTTAGTGGAGTGCCTGAGGAGTTTGACCTCGGAATCCACCTATAGTGAATGTATCAATATGAAACCTCCTGGGTTACATTAGATACATCGAAAACTAAAAAGTTTACCATTTTTTTTGGGCGCTTCCTTTTTTTACTTAATTTCAAGGAATTTTCAAATTTTTGATCTAAAATTTTCGTATTTTTCGCGTATTTTTCGCGATGAAATTAGAAAGAACCTTGGGGAGACATCTTTTGTGGTTTCCGATTATTAAAAAAGGGTCGTTGAAGGTCGGAGCAGGTATAACAGCAATTAATTTGCAGTCAGCAAACGTAACAATAGTTTCTGAAGATATTGACGTATTAGTTCTATTAACTGCTCTAACTCCAAATGACCGTGAGATTTATTTTCAAAAGCCATCTCGAGGGAAAGTGCCACAGAAATTTTATTCGTCTAAAAGTCTGGAAAGCTCATTACCAAATTGCAAAGAACATATTCTTTTCTTGCACGCTTTCACTGGTTGTGACACGACGTCTGCTTTTTATAATAGAGGTAAAAACAAGTTTGCTAAAAATTTTGAAAAGTGCAAGGATTTACATGACGCTGCTCAATTTTTTAAAAAGTCGATAAAAATCCCGACAATCTTCTCCAAGTGGGTGTAAAATGTATTTTATCATTATACGGTGCCACTAAAAAAGTCATTGATGTAAATACATGGAGGTATAATTCATTTCTGAAGGGTACAGCCAAAAATACTAGTGTGCAATTACCATCTCTTGCACCCACATCAGATGCAGCATTGCAGCATTGCAGCATCTCAAAAGAGTCTATTTGCAGGTGCAAATATGGCTGGGGAATGAGACGTGTGTTGAAAATTGGGGCTGGAAGTACGTTTACAATAAATTGGAGCCGATAATGATGCAACAACCTCCAGCTCCAGATAATTTGCTGAAAATGTTATTCTGCAATTGCAAAAAAGGATGTGGAAATGCTTGCGGTTGCCGGAAAAGCGGCTTGTACTGCACTGCAGCATGTTCGCAGTGCAATGGAAACAGTTGTTTCAATGCTTTGCCAATTGTTACAATTAATGAAATTGAAGAAATGAAAGATAAAGATCCAATTTAAATTGTTAAATAAATAAAATTTATGAATATTATAACTGCAATTGTTATCTCTCTCTCTCTCTCTCGCTCTCTCTCTCTCTCTCTCTTTCCCTTTTCACAAGCTTTCGTCATATTTTGCCATTTTCTTTATTTTCACTTCTCCCATCTTTCCACCTTTCGCTTTCTCTCTCTCTCTCTTTCCTACTCTCTTTTTCTCTCTCTTTTCCGTCGTGTCTTCTTCCCCTCTTTTTCTTTCTCTTTCTCCCCTTTCACCATATTTCTTTACATTATTTTATGCGCGAATAATGCCAGCAGTGCACTGAATCCATATATACACTATAAAACTGTCTTTATTTATTTATTTATTTAACTAATAACTAATAAGCGCCCAATTTTAATTGGTAAACTTTATTATTCATGTTATTAAAAAGAGAATCCAACAGGTTTTGGAATTATTTCTTCACTATAGGTAGATTCAGAGCTTTACGCGTTTTACGCGCTTACGGCACTGCACTAATTGGATATGTGCTGTCTGAAACAAAGCGCATGATCTAATATTACCCTCAGATAGGTACCTACATGGGTCAATTTGGAGGATGGTTACGCTATATGATCATTATGGTATAGGTTACGAACAATAGTTGCTATGTCTATTTTCTATTGCTTTTAATGGCTGGCCACCGAAACATATAACTGTTTTCAGAGTTGGCTTGTATTTTCAATAGCTTGAACTATTCGCCAGGCGCGGTGATTGTCCGCTGGAAATTAGCGAGAGTTTTAATATCGTTTACAGAGCGGGATAGTCTGTAAAAATCCACAGCTTTTTCCTGGGATGTTGCGGAACATTGCCCATGTACACTGTACAGGTTGTATATTGTTGGGAATAAAAGAGAGCCTTGGGAGACTCCGGCTTTGACGATTAGTTATTAGTTGAGATATACCGGAATTAACATTGAAAAATTATCACCGTTTACCATAGATTTAGAATTCTTTGCGCTAGTGATCTTTTTTAAAATACTGCTTTTTAAAACCAACTTAATTCGACAGGTGAAGGCCGCCTCCGAGACTGAAGTGATAAACTGTGGTATGAAAATAGCCATGAGGGATCGCAATAACATAGGAATCGACACCCTTTTAAATATTGCAGTGGCTATCTCTCCACGAGATCAGAAATTATATTTACACTTTGCATTTACACATTTACATATTAATGAGATTTATAAATAAAATCTTATTCATGACATAAAATTAATAAAATAAAAAGGTGGAGTTTAACCTCCTAGTAATAAAATACTAATAGCCAATTTAACGACCAAAATGGATTGGAAAATTCAGATAATAATCTTTTAAATTTTGTTATAATAAAATAATAATACCTGTGTGAGAAATAAATAAAAAGGTTTAAGTATTTAAATTGTAATTTAAAGCAGGTATCATTTATTTCCTTCATTATTACTATCAATCTAAGATAATGTAAGTACTGAATGCATATTTAAAAAAATATGTTTCTTTCCTTTCGATGTACTTTTGTGATGTTTTTCTCAGTGTTAAAAATACAAACATTAAAGAACAAAAGAACATTTTATGCAGATAACTTGGTAATCCACTTAAGTGTCCTAGATTTATTTATTAATCATTATTAGTCATCATACGGAATGACTTTGACCTTACATCCTGGAAAACCATGGCCTGGTTGACTAACGATGTTCAACAGTTGTGGCTATTGAGCAACAAGAACAACATTCATCGCCTTCACGCTAGTTCTCTAACGCCTACAAGTAAAGAAACCAGAGTGATCCTGATCTGATTCCACCACCAACACACTTGTCTATCATTTCCCATATATAACATAACATTTCCCATGAAGGGAAACGTTTAATTTTTGACTTAAAATCGAACAATATAATTCTCCTATCCTATTGTGTTTTGTAAAAGGTCATTGCTGCATTACAGTCAATACAAGATTACAATACTATACTCTGATTGTGCCTACTTTACTTGTATGGGAGCTAGCAGTGAAAATACTCGTTGAAGACCCGTTTAAATACAGTGGCTCGAGTGCAATGTGCTCGCCACTCATATCGATGAAGCTGCACTGACCTTCAGTCCTCAGCGTATAGTCTATTTAAAAAAAAAAAAAAAAAAAAACTAAGATCCCTGTTCGCCAGCGACGAGGCTACGTGTAGCTTATACCGCCTACTAAATTAAGATCAAACATCAGGGAAACCGATATTGTACGTTCTTGGTGCTCACTGGGTCTATGATTGACGGAATAGTCTATATACAATGCCTATTCTTACCTTAACCTTTCGCTGACAGATCTGAGGCAAACCAACAAAGGCTGATGGCATCAGTGGTGTCAGCAATTTGGTTCTTGCTAGACTCGCCTGCTCTCTTGCGTGACTAAATATGACTTTTTTATATGTTTCGTTTTACTCTTCTGATATTGAGATAACATCAACCCATATAGCAGTAGATAACACGCAAACACATGTTTGAACCTATAGGTATTTCCAAAGCAGCTCCAATTTATTTGTAGCCATTTTGGCTCGATCATTTTTGAATTTAGAGAGTCTAGAGTCGATCATTTTTGAAACAAAAATTCATTAATAAATATTTCAATTTCAGGCCCAGGTTCCAACAAGAATGCTTATATTACAAGGAAGAGCCTCAAAAAATTGGCCGTACTTGTCTGGAAATCCAGCAACAGCAGCGCCCACACGAGATACAACTACAACCAAATGGACGCGCTAGCGAGGGACCCTGACATAGACTTTTCTAGGAAGAAGACCATGATGTTCGTCGGTGGGTACATCAGCAGTCCCCTGTTCCCCTTCTCCGTGGGTATGGGGAGAGCGTACAAGAAACAAGGGTACAACGTACTCATGGTGGATACTCTGACCTTCACCAATATGGAATACCCACAGTAAGTTTTTTTTTTTAATTAAACAATCAATACTTATTTTATACGTTATATACGTTATGCAGAAGGCTTCATTTTTTATACTGTAAGGTGGAAGCGTGTAGACGAGGTTTCGACCACTGCCATCCATAGATATCCGCTAAATTGTTACGCAGATAAAAGGTGTTTTTTATTAGGGTGTGTTTGGTTACAAACATGCACCCCATCATACCTCAATATTGTAATGCAATATGCATTTTACAAAAACTTGGCCAGAGCTCAGTCCATACTGGACATTTGTTATCTTAATTTAAATTGGCATTAGGTAGCAGCATACCCTGTACTCTAATAGACTCTATTACGTGGGAAATGAGGTACCTCAGCTATATCAGCTCATTATCCTTCTAATGGATTATAAGTTTCATTTTACAAAACTATTTAGTCCAAGAAAACTAATATAAACTTATTTTCAGTGCTGTGAGATTCATGCGACCAGTTGGCAAACATATAGCTGAGATGTTGATCGCGTTGTCGCAGAGAGGTCTAAATATGAAGGACTTGGACCTGATTGGGATGAGTCTTGGAGGCCAAACGATAAGCTTCGTTGCCAAAAATTACAAGTCTCTAACAGGCACCAAACTTAGTAAATTGATAGCTTTGGAACCAGCTGGGCCGTGCTTCAGGAATCTGGGCCCTGAAGATAGACTGGATAAATCAGATGCAGACTTTGTGGTCCATGTCGCCACCAACATTGATGCATATGGTATGGCGGCGCCGGTCGCTCACGTAAATTTTTACGTCAACGGTGGAGAGTTCCAACCTGGCAGCATGTTCTGGTTCTTTTGTCCAGAAATATGCAGCCACACGCGATCATTTGAAGTTTGGATGTCGTCTCTCCTGTACCCAGATGAGTTTATAGCCATCCAATGTGATACAGTCCAGCAGGCGAGGAATAAAGACTGTTTCGACAGGGTCCCTCGAGTGACGAATGTGCTAGGACCAAAAACTGATAGAACTAAGGAGGGAATATTTTATTTATCAACTACAAATACGCAACCATTTTATATGGGTAAAAAAGGTTTAAAAAAAGAGAGTGACTATTTTCGTTCGCTTGCCAAAAAGTTTAATAGTAATGAGACCTTGAAAATTTAAAAATAATGGATAACAATTTGTAGGTTAAATAATCGCCATAGAAATAATTTCGTGAATGGTAATAATAGTAAATGAGTTGAAGAGATAAATAAGATTTTCAAACAATTTCCACTATTTAATTAGATTTTTACATGTACGACCAATCTCGAAATTACTTAGGTTTAAAAAATTTATAACAATTCCTATTTATTTAATTTGTCACAATGTTCATATTTGATATATTCATTATGGTGCTAACACCATTTGAGTATTTCAAAATAAAACTTCGATTTTTATAAAATACTAGCTGCGCCCCGCGGTTTCACCCGCGTAACTTTCGATCCCGTAGGAATATCGGGATGAAAAATAGATGTTGGCCGATTCTCAGACCTACTCAATATGCTCACAAAATTTCATGAGAATCGGTTAAGCCGTTTCGGAGGAGTATGGCAACGAAAACTGTGACACGAGAATTTTATATATTAGATGGAGACGGACAGATGAAGCCATTTTATGACGTCCATCAACATCCTCATAATATGTTATCCATTGTCTTCAGCGCCACCCTATCCTACCCAAAGGAACACCAGCTACTTACAAACCACACGAAATGCGACAGAAAACCCAACATTTAAGACATTGTTTGAGTGCAAAGTTACTTGGCAGCGCCGGCTGACTATAAAGGAATTGATGTATAAAAAAAATCATAATATAAAATTATTATTTTTATAATTGTTTATCCTCTTTAGACAAAACCTCATATTTAATTGTTTATTAACATTGCAAATTCAAACTAAAGTCAAAAATAAAAACAAATGTGTTTTAATTATTTGCAAAATCAAGAAAAAAAAACAAGACAATTACAATATATTATAATAGTTGGATATCATGAATATGGATCTTATTTTTTATTTCTTCTACAATATTTGAACTGAATAATTTAAGAGTTAATAGCTTCCTTTATCATATAAAGAGGAAAAAAAAATATGATGGAAATTTAGTTTAAGTTCTAAATTTAATTTTAGTTTCAGCTAAAGACAAAGAGGCCACCCTCTTTTTGTGTTGGGTGGATTTGTTTACGTTCACGCATGCATGCATTTGTACTGCAATGCATAAAAAATTAAGCCTTACTCACCACTTGGATTAATAGCTGTTATTTAGGTAATAAGCATTGTACCAACTGAGCGCTATCCATCTGCAAGCTTTGAATTCCTTATCAAAAAAGTTACTGCTCCCAAAAGTGAACTATGCAAATTGAAATGAAGTTATATGCAACATTAGCTGATGGATTGTCTCAACAACAAAAATTAAAGATTGTCATTGATTTTGGATTATTATCTTAACTAATTCATAGACAGAAATAGAAAATAGTATGTAATTTGATGTAGTCAATGACTCTCTTTCACAATTTTTTCTTTCTTTTTTATCATTCTTACAAGGTTGACGTACGACATTGTTGAAATAAAATTCTGCGTGTCATAACTTAAGCGTGTGATTCTTATGTATGGTTTTTCAGGTGAATTATTTAACATGTGTAAAACGTAGCTCTTTAGGTGTGTGACAGGGCTTGCAAACGCACAGATGGTGTGTGGCAGGGCTTGCAAACGCACAGATAGCGTGTGGCAGGGCTTGCAAACGCACAGATGGTGTATGGCAGGGCTTGCAAACGCACAGATGGTGTGTGGCAGGGCTTGCAAACACACAGAGGTTGTGTACAGGCTAATGTGTAGTGCATAAGCGAATTCGTGTGACACAAAGACTTAATTGGCACCCTAAAGCGAGAAAATAGGCTATTCCGATAGATCTACCACATGACCCATCGCTTTTCCTCCTCACACTATTGCGTATCGACTTCAGTGATGGCTGTGCCGTCATTTTGTGCAGGTTGTACCGGTGTGTGTGTGTTTTCCTTCCCTCTATTTCCCAGCACTTACCTGAAACACAGTACTGTATTCAGCCAACCCATATTAGTAGTGTTTCCTAGTCTTAATGTTGTTTTATCAAAATTACTAGCCAGTAGCCAAAATGGCCATTATTGGAGCTCTTGACGGCTTTGGTCAGTTAAAACAATGTGGTTCTAACGCTACAACCACATGCACCCTGTATTTCAGTACTGAAGCACCCGGGTAGTCTGTGTACTGTTGTGAAATAACGAATTTAAATTACTTGCCAAACAAAAAACTCAAAAAAATTCACTTTACAGAATACATACACAAAATTGCAATACCGATTTTTTGTTCTGAATATTTAGAACCAGCAATTGAAAAATTAACCGACCGCTGTTGGAAAAATCCCAACTTTAGGGTCATCGTTCATAGCGGTAAAAATGTGATATTTTGGAGTTAATTATTTTAATTGACCACTGATGCTACCATCTGTGTTATTTTTATTTGGAACATAAGAAGTAATGAATAAACGTTACTTTTGGTAAGTAAACAAAGAACTCAAAAAATATCCACTTCAGTGAATAAAATACCGCAAAATTGTTTCATGTACGTTACGTTTCTTTTATCATAACATTTTCTTATAAATATCCATAAATTTCATACTCGCAACTCTATCTAAAAACCCTTAATTTTGGGTTACCGTTTTATCGGTAAAAAATGTGATACATTCGAGGTTATTTTTATTTAGAACCATTAAAGCAAGTTAGTGGACAGATGTTTGTCAGTTTATCTTATCAATATATTTATATATTGGCACAAAAATCAATAATTCCTGTTTTATTAATTAGTTTATAAGCTACTGTATAAGGATTAATTTGTGCACTTTGTAAATAAAATAACCTAAACATTTTTTGCTGGCAAATTATTCCAAACATAACTATATTGTTTGATTGAATTTGTTTGTGGTTCGTTGATTGTATTAATATTTATTTTACCTACTATCCATACAAAGAAATCAAACATAGTATTGAATTTCTTAGCTTGGGTAGCAATAAAATAATTTATTATCTGTATATAATGTGTGTATTTAATAAATTTTAAGCAGGTACCAACTACTGACTTTTATTACCTTATTTCCTCTATTTTTTGAGTTTTTTTTTTATGTTATATGGGGGCAAACGAGCAGTTAGAGTCATTTTCATGACTACCGACGCCTATAGACATCCGCAGAGAGGTTAAACAGATGCGCTGCCCTCCTTTCTCTTCCCATAGGTCATTTACATACCGCACGAAACGCGACGCCACAGCTGTAACTTTACGCCGGTCTCGTGTAAGCGAGAGGTACCTCCTCGGTCGTGCCGGCCCAATTTGGCTGCATGCAAGCATGCGGTGTGCCACTACCTCTTACTGAATTTACTCTTAAGGTAATAAACGAAGCAATATAAAAAGAAAAATCGGGTGGTAAGAGAAAGAAAGGCAACGCATCTGTATATACGGATGTTTGTGAAAATGGCTATAAGTATACCAAGAATAGTATAATTTTTTGCAACATTTAGGTATACCGTTAAACTGTGAACAAGACAAATAATTTTCCTAGTTGTTCTAGTTACGAAGTCAATTTTTTTTTGATCTCAGTTAAAACGATTTTTTTGTAGTTTTTTCTTAATTTAATGTCTTTAAAGTGCATAATTGTAATCAGTATTTTTATTATTAACTTTTCGAGTAACCAAACAGCAGGACCCATTAAGAATCCTTGAGGAACACCTGAAGGACCATGATTCCAAAAAAAAGTGTAGTCACAAAGAACAACAGGTTTTGATCGGCTTTCTATTTATGAAACAAACCACCTAAACAGATTTTCCTGTATGCCAGATCGAAACAGTTTGAGCTTTTACACAAGTCATGGTCTATACTATCCAAAGCCTTACTGTAGACTGTGAGGTCTAAATTTAGAAAAGTTCTGGTTCTTTTTTGAAGAAGTATGCACCCACACGCTATCCTTCTAAATATGGATGTCATCTCTTCGACACCCAGGTGAGCTTATTGCAATTCTAAACCCTGCTAGTATATTATAATAAATAAATAGTAAAAATTTAAATTACTTGGTATTAAGTAATTAAGTACTTGAGGACCTTGTCCTTATGAGGTGTTGCAATATTTTTCTATTGTCTTATATAATGTAATTACGATGATAATTATGTTTATAGAGACAGACCAAAGGCTATATATAATTTTAGTCTCTACAATTATATAATCGAACATAACACAGTTTCTAATTAATTTTCGTTTCATTGAAAAATTGACAATTATCGAACATTATAAAAATTCAAACATTTTTAAATATTAAAATTAGAGAATATTTTCGTATTTAATGATATTGTATTTTAGGTCTATGATTGTGTTGTTTACTAAAACCAAATTATTCCATTCCTTGTAGCAACTTTTTAATTATAATTATTTAATAATATTAAGGGGTAATCATATTTTTCATAAGCACAAATAAAAAATTGTTATTGATAGATTTTTCAATATCGAATAACTGTGCGGAGTCCGAAAGTTGGCGGTGTTACACCCCCCTCGGAGAGCACGTTAAGCCGTCGGTCCTGCGCCTGATCTCTCACCGGTCGTGTCGGACTGCCGTCCCATCGGAATATGAGAATGAGGGAATAGAGAGTGCACTTGTGTCCACGCGCACACTTGTGCACTATAACATGTCCTGCGCAGATGGCTCATCTATAGACGGCTGACGGACGACAATACTATTATCTGGATTCTGGACTACATAACCTTACTAGGTACTTTCCTTCTGACATTGAGTTGTTAATAATTACTCAATGAATCTAAAATTATTTGAAGGCCTATTTTGATGTCAGACGAGATCACTAAAAATAAAGAACAAATGCTTGATCTCGGACTCTTCGTGGGAACTTCGTGGGAAATGAAATGAACGAAATGAACGCGAAATGAACGTAGTGAACGAAATGAACGAAATTAATGAAATGAATGAAATAAATGAAATGAACGTAATGAACAAAATGAAAGAAATGAACGAAATGAGCGAAATTAGTGAAATGAGCGAAATGAACGAAATGAGCGAAATTAGCGAAATGAGCGAAATGAACGAAATGAGCGAAATTAGCGAAATGAACGAAATGAACGAAATGAACGAAATGAACGAAATGAACGAAATGAACGAAATGAACGAAATGAACGAAATGAACGAAATGGACGAAATGAACGAAATGAACGAAATAAACAAAATGAACGAAATTAACGCAATGAAAGTCTTGGGAGATGAAGCCCGGTTAAAAGCGATCAATTCTCAATTGAGGGGTCTTCCACTCATCCCTCTGAATCAGCAGACGGCGGTGTGGATTGGGACGACTGAAGGGTCCAATCGGAGGCATTGGGAGCGTGCTCCTTTTCGAGCTACCTCCTAAATTTCAAATATATTAGAATCAAGTGTCAAAAGTAAGCAAGCAATGGTGAGAGAAGTAGCGCGGAAGAAGTATGGCACATGTATGCGCATAAATATGGCATACTAGCTGTGCCCCGCGGTTTCACCCGCGTTTAATTTCTAAGAAATCCATATAAACTTCAACACCCTATTTCACCCCCTTAGGGGATGAATTTCTAAAAATCCTTCTTAGCGGATGCCTACGTCGTAACATCTACCTGAATTCCAAATTTCAGCTTGATCCGTCCAGTGGTTTGGGCTGTGCGTTGATAGATGGCTATGTCACGTTTGAGTTTTATATACAGGGTTAAATGTAATTAACGCAAGACTTCTTGCAGGCAGCATGTCTACTACTATTAATACCAACAACATTTGTTCTACGACTTTTTACGAATCTAGATAAATAGCTCAAAAAAAATAAAAACAAAAAATGTTTGGCCCTCTGTTATTTATTACTATGTATCTTGTAAGAATGACGCGCGGGAGCCCCTATCTTGCCGCGCGCGTTTCCCGCGCTATTTTCTTAGCCACACGCAGACTAAATGATAGTTCAGAGGCAATATATTAATTTTGTATGGGAATATTAAAATTTTAAAAACTATTAATTTTCAAAAGTCGTAGAACAATTAATGTTGTTGGTATTGATGTAGACATGCTGCCTGCAAGAAGTCTTGCGTTAATTACTGACTAAGCCACCTGATTTCTTAGTAGTTACAACTAAATTACTAACCCAAGGGGTAGGTTTAATAACCTTTGTAATAATACCTAGTTTTTCCATATCATTTAACTCCTCTTGGAGCGGCTCTATAATTGAAAAAGGCACTTTCCTCTACACAAGGAACAGCTTGTTTGCAAATTTTAATTTCATGTGTAATAGGTAGACAGCCCAACCCTTTGAAAACATTCCAATATCTGCTCAAAATGTCTTTACATTTTATATTATTTAGATTTATGTTATTTATGTTAGGTATATTATTTGAAGTATTTATGGTAAATGCTTTAACAATTAAACCGTGCTTTATACAAGTTGGTAAACCAATTAGAGTTTGACAATTAAGTGGAGTTATCACAAATTCTATGAAATGTTTGAAATTTTCATTAAAATTACAATAAATTTTTGTCACAAAACATATGGGAATTTTGTTTCCACCATAGCCAAAAATTCTTAACTTTTGCCACTTGTTATTAACAGAACTGTTATGTTTTAACTTCAAAGATTTATATACATTTAAAGGCATCATATTTATATCAGCACCAGTATCTATGACTGCTGAAATTTTGACACCGTTTGTTACAAAGTCTATTTTCCATGATTTTGATTTATCTACAAGATTATTACACTCTACACTATTTATGTAATGATAATTATCATCATCATTAATACCTAAGCCCTCAAAGCCCCCACTGATTTCCTCAGAGCATTTAGCAGTTTCATCACCGGAAGCCAGTGTTGACTGTTCCCTTTTACACACAGTTTTTAAGCTATTACAATTCTTTCTTTGACACACCTTAGCAAAATGACCTGATTTATGACATGACCTGCATATGACATCCCTTGCAGGACAGCTGCTGATGTCACGATGAAATGCACCCCCGCACCTGTAGCACGTAGACCTCCGTGGTGGTTGTGTTGCTCTGCGCTGCTGAGGCCACGACGATGGGTTATTTCTGAAATTACTGTTATACTGATTTTTCTGGGGCCTTTTTTTCTGAAGTCTAAATACACTATCGTTTTTAACTATTGTGTCATCTTCATTAGAAAGAGTGTTTTCATTGTTCTGTGCCATGGTTAAAGTCTTGCGTAACGTTTTTGCTGCTTCTAAAGAGAGATCAGTTTCTTGTAACAGTCGCTGGCGAATGTGTGAGTTATTTGAGGACATATTTGCAATGAGAATGTCCTTGATCAGGGAATCTCGTAAGCTATCAAATTCACAATAGCTACTGGCCGTCTCCAGTTGAGTGATAAAACTCTCTATGGATTCATTGACACCTTGCTTGAGTGTAAAAAATCTATGTCTGGCTATGGTTAAATTTTTTCTCGGTTCAAAATATTCAGTAAATTTCAGTTTAACCTGATCGAGTGTTGCCTTGGTGAAGTCTAAATTAAAGGTATTAAATATATTCATACCTTGCTCGCCCATCGAGTGTAACATAATGGCAATTTTCCGATTTTCATCGGTTTTATCCAGACCAGACGCTAGGAGATATATGTCCAACGCCTGCGCCCATTTCTTGAAGTTCTCTGCATTGTTATTGATTACGTTTTTAGACAACTCAAATTTAGCCAAATTACTGTTGGCGTTCATTTTCAACCGATCCTTCACCAACTTTTTTTTAGTTAAGACCGTTACACTTTGCTATGCCCGAGACAAAGGGACGAACAAAAGCCTCTCATTGGGCGTTGCCCCACCCCTGGTGGGGGATGTCATCCTTCGTTATTACCATATATGGTCATAATTTGCACTCTCACGGATCGTAAATTTTTGACGTGAATTTTCAGAATCACAGATGGAACGGGTCGACATACACCCATCTATGCTCAACGCCCTCTGGGGCTGTACTAAATATATATAAGCTATCTTAGGCATCTAGGTGACATACGTCACTGTCACGTAACAATTACATTTAACCCTGTATATAGATAATCGAGTCGGTCACTAGGGGTCGCTGTAAGAACCGGAATGATCCCTTATCACGACGAAGAGCGAAGACCGGTCTCTTGCTGAAGATCGTGAGATGATGTCCTGTCGCTATGTTCTGGCCGGGACCCTCCGCAACGGTAGCCGAAGGCTCTCGCAGTTGTTTTTGGGAGGTACATATTCTGAGTACGACTCTCTTGGTTGGACAGTCTCTTGGCTCACCCAGAACCGGTTGGTCGCTGCGTATAAGCATTTTCCCTACTACAAAAAAAAAGAAGAATCATCGTGGTCACGGGCATATGGGTACACCGCATAACGTCTTTTATAAACTCTGTTGTGTCACTACTGTTCTATTTCGACTACGAGATATGACAGATGCCAGAGCGTTCAGGATGTCGTTAAGAAACACCAGTTGAGATGGAACGGATACATCTTGCGAATTAATGTTGTAAGGCTACCGAATATGGTTTTCTACTCATTACCTTCCTCCGAAAAACGAAGATGTACGTATTCGTTTTAACACCATCTCAAGCAATTTCGCATATTCTTACCTCAACGACAATAATGCTGGGAGGGACTTGTTTCATGGAGGACAGAATGGCGCGAAGTGTATAAGAATACGAACAAAGTCTAAAGACCTTGACGCTAAGCGTGATCATTCCGTGCCCTTTTAAGGCTGTGTTCTCCGACGAATGCCGAGTGACATCCTTTTTCAGTGCTCCTCACATTGCATCACTGTGCATGAACATGCAACATTCTTCTCTGTTTTAGTTTTATTTTTTTTTTCTTTTATTTTATGTTTCATGTTGTTATTTAATGTGTTTATTTAATGGAGCATTGAATAAATTTTTTTCTATTCTATTCTATTCTATTGTCAAAGCTATTTAAAGCATAGAGGCAAACGATGTGTTGACTGTTGGGTAAAGTGAAGGTAAGGCTTTAGATATAAATATGTGGAGTTTACACACCACGTTAGCTTAGCCCCGTGCTAAGTATCTTGTGTCTATAAGGACTTGCGTTACGGGTACTAGACAACGGAATATATTTAATGTTTTTTTTAGTTTAAGAAATTTTATATATTTAAGATTTTTATTATCGAAATACATATAATACATGGAATACAATAAACATAGACTAACTACTCCTATGGAGTCGATAGTCTTATCTTGAAGATCTGTAGGGAAATGTTGAGCTAGACAACTTTTTCTAAAAAAAAGTTGAGCTCAAGATGAAATTGCGTGCAAAGCGTAAGAGCGTTTACAGAGTCGATACATACCTAAAACGGTGGGATTGCTCGAATCATATGAATTTAATTATGTTAGGGGTTGGCAATGGATATTGTTAAATATTTACCTAAGTACCAAGTCATTTATTATGAACTAAATTTTAGATTCTAATTCGAACTAAGTAGGTGTTTTTTTATCCACAATGCCAGCCAGCTAATCTTAATGTAATAATTTATTTTCAATACATTTGGTAGGTTCACATGAAAATCATATGTTTTTTCTTTACCAAAGTAGTATTGTAACGCATCCCAGGAACAGCTAGTAGTAAAAAAAAAATCTTGTTGAAGCGCCTACATTTTTACTCATAGCAATTTACATTATATCCTCTCTACTAATAAGAAAAATTAGGCACTTATTTTTACACATTAAAATATTTTAAAAGGAAATATATAAATATTAATATTAATTTAAACCATACTAGCAGCGAATAATATAATGCGTGTTTTGAATAAATATAAGAAATATATTAGCATTCTGCACTTCTCTTACACGTAAACTATATGTGTACTAAATTTCCGCGCAATTTTTGTAAATATGTTCCTAAAGTTTTTGCTTCACGTATTAATAAATAGATTATAACTTTTTCCCATAGACTTAATAAAAAGTATTTATTAAGTCTATGCTTTTTCCGTATAAACAGAATATTTCAAAATTCATAACAACAAGATGTGTAAAAAACCAAAATATATCGTACCTACCTAACAGTAAAATATGTACATGTGCGTGTGTGTTTGTATGTGAGTACATTCCATATCCTGTATCTCCGGACCTTGTGTCCAGAGTCTTAATCGAGCGATATCGGACGCCTCTATTAAGATGCCAGCGATCCATCAGCGAAAGAGTATCGTAGTCCAATCCACATATGGGCCGAACTCCTTTAGGTGTTGTTCCAAGTTCCAACCACTACACATCCTCCGCTGAAACGCAACACAACGAGCTCAGAGTCGCATCGTAGGACCTTTGCCGCACACCCATCGTCCTTAGAGTGGAACCGTACCCTCTCCGTGGCCTGCTCCTGTGATATAACAATATCAGGCTATTCCATAACATTTTTAGGCAAGGTCATTCCATCCTTCCCAGCGCCACTTCTGGACCGTGATGCTGCACGGTCTAATAGAACCAAGGGCACACCTCAGGAGGGTGCTGGGCTCCCCGCGGCACCACACTCATGCTAACGTACTGTTAGGACATCATCATATAGATATCTGTTGAGGATCCTACATAGGACAGGACATCTGTGTAGGATCTGCCCCTAAACATCCATGCCTGGTAATATGTCATATATTATGTGAAGAAGCATCCCCTGCTAGGACTAGGCACTACCCATAGAGATGCAAACGGCTTGTGATTGTGACATGTGGCGTGCTCTGGGAGAGACCTTTACCTGACGGTTGACGTCTTGATGATGATGTTGATATAATCCTAGAAATGAAAAATGTATCATATCAAGAGGAACAAGTGGTCCGATCAGCTGATAACAGTATATGCGATAAAATATAAAAAACTAAAATATTTTTGGTACAGACAAAATACAGACAAAAAATTCAGGAGAAACAATTCCAATTTTTGTCTGTCTATTTATCTTCACGAACATGTCGAGTTCATGAGAGCACAGGTAAGAGTTTACAATAGCCAGTAGATATTTAGTGAGACAGATGTATTCCGATGTTTATGTCACAGCGACTAACAAGCGACAAACAGCATTATTTACGAGAATGACATCGTGATGTTGATCTGTGGTCCTGCAATTACGTCACCCCTAAAAACACTAGAGGTGTTTTTGTTAGACCGAATTGTTTATTTCTATTTCTAGGAAACTTCGAGTGGACTCTTGTGGGCCCGTAACATTAGTACATTCAATCTGTAATTAAATCAGGAACAAATTACACGAGCAAAGACTTGATATATCGGTAGCGAAAATGATGAAAAACCAATTTTTAGACGCATCAGCGCCACCTACTTTTACTATTTCAAGTCTTACGAAGTCACTTCAATGACATAAAATGTAGTTCACAATGTCCTCTACAATTTTTTTCAAATAAACTTTTCCCTAAAACCCACAGATTCGAAGAAAAACGCAATTCAAAATTTTTTTGGATGTTCTCAAAATCAGCAACAGATGAGACTTCGCCAATCTCCCATTCTGCTATTTACATGCCCCACTAACGATATATCAAGTCAAATTTGCTCGTGTAATTTGTTCGCCATTTAATTTTTTTTATTACAGATTGACAGTACTACATTATCGTTCCTAATAACAAGAAAAGGAAACAAAAAGGGTGCTTTATATCATTATGTAGACTATCCATTTGTTGGCTTTGAAAATATCTTTGAGGGTATCATTTTTGCGGTATAAAGGAGATTAATATGGGCGTCGGTAGTCACGAAAAAGGCTCCGATTGCTCATTTGCCCCCTGAAACGCAACACAACGAGTTATAAAAACAACACAACGAGCTATAAAAACGTGTGTGATTTAGACCACACAACTGAAGTAAAACCTAATAACCGATTTATTACACAAATTCATTACCGTAGTTACAATGACGTAACATGTCATATGATATTTTTTTTAAATACACAAAAGTTTCACTTAGATCACCGAGTTTGAATTTTGAATTTGATTGGCAACTTCCATTGACCTCGCCCGTTGTGTGATTTTTGTAACGCTCTCGCCGCTTACTCGCCAAGTCAAGCGCGCGTATAGAAGTTTTACTCCAAAAAATAATAATAATATAGTTTTGTATGTTAATTGGTGCCGAATTTCATTTAAGAACAAAAACATAAAGACGAGCTTGTCTTTATGTTCTTGCCAGCTGCGTAACGGGGTAGGTAGAGAGTACAGAGTTTCAAATTTCATTCAAATCGGATAAAAAGTAACAAGTAGGTATAATAGTAATACATATAAATAAGTTACACCGATGTACCTGCGCAGAAATATTTTTTTGGAAAGGCGCGAAATTATTTAACCCAATCACCAGGCAATATTTTTGCACGGGAAATTCTTCATTCGCCATTGGTCAAACGAGAGTTGGCTGTATTGGCATTCGTCAGTTGCTTAGCCGAATGTCAGCTCTCATAGGCTGTCATTCATTCACACGTCAAAAGTCATGCAGCACAGATATCGTGAGCGAGATAGCATAAGCTCACGTCTTGTTATATTTTACGCCTTATTTGTTATGGAATAAGGTTTTTATTGGATTGGTGTTATAAATCGGATTAGATCGGCCTATGTTGCGCTGTTCTGAGTCAACGAAGAAAGCCGATGTAACTTATTTTCGTGGTCGAATTATACTCTACATTCTTAAATACGATCACTGTTCATAGAAAGAGTTAAGCCACGCTTCATGCATGCATGTAGCCGAATTGGGGCGGCACGACCGAGGAGGTACCTCTTGCTTACACGAGATAGGCGCAAAGTGACCAGAAAACACAAAGGCGAGAAATTTTTAAATGCGATCACTTTGATTTAATTCGTCACGGTCTCAAAACATACATTTTACAACGCTCTCGCATATTTTTACATAACTTATCTTAATTGATTTAAAATAAGTTTACTGTTATGTTGAGATCATATTATTAAGTTAATTACTCATAACGTTTGCCGAATGACCTCTAAAATTAATAAATATCCAAAAACAAAACCGTACCGGGCTTCGGGGACTAGTTTTACAAGAATCAGCACGAATTTGTAACAATATTATTCTCCAAGTGTCACTGAACTCCGAAACAAATTCAAACTGGTCTTATATAGGGACTC
>LUGF01042010.1:0-16991 GCA_001625245.1 Calycopis cecrops
TGAACATCAAGAAACTTCCCGTTTAATATCCTCAAGCTCGACTCTGACAAGGGTCTGACAAGTGGACCTTCAGACGGAGGAATTAACGTCTGAAGATTTTCAAGCCGCATTATTTTGTATGACCCTTTTGCATCATATTCCTTTTGGTTTAAACCTCATTTAATTTGCAATGTAAACTCTTACCTCCTTATTAATTAATAAACATAGATCAACTTTATCCAAGTAATAACCTGGTAATAAACTGTCATCTGTCAAATTCCATAATAAAGAAACACATAAAAAGTTAAAGTAGTATGAAATTTGACAGATGTCAGTTTATTACTAGGTTATTACATAGATAAAGTTATTCTATGTTTATTAATAAGGGGTTTAGGGAGGACTGATTATTTAGTAACCCTCGTTCTTCGAGCAGTGGAGAGGTCCAAAAGCCGTCACAAGGACAGCACAATAAACAGGACACTTTCAATTTTAGCATTCTTGTCACTGCAGGAGCTCGAGACTTGTTATGTAAATGGAAGTAATTTCCCGGTATCTTAACCTTTTTATCTGAGGAAAAAATATCTTCAAAATTTAATTTTTATCGTATTAGGGTCAATTCACACCAAAAGCGCGGCGAAGCGCAGCGAAATGGAGCGTAGTTTATGTGTCATATGAATTTCAACTTTATTTTCATTTCTATAGTACTTATTATCAAATTCTCGCGACTTCTGGATCATTCCAGCGACTTCTCGCGCATTCCAGCGACTTCGCGGGAATCCGCGCGTCTCGTTCGAGTTTCTCATGCGATAATAAGTATTATTGTAATTTTAATAAAGTGGAAATTCGTATGACGTTTCGCAGCGCTTCGCCGCGCTTTTGGTGTGAATTGACTCTTAGAGAATAAACAGGCAGTTAGGGCCATTTGGTGGCTACCAACGTCCGTGAGTTAGCTAAAATAGAATATTTTTTTTACAAATTAGTTTTTGTTGTAATTTATTGAAACCTCAGAAAGGCTGTTCGGCAGTCTGCTTGTGTTTTTAAAAATGACCTTTTGGTGGAGCAATGAGACAACGTTTTTCGTTTATACCTAGTCTAGCCATAAGTTCTGTTACAAAGAAAATAAATGATTGCAAGTAACATTTATTACTGTTAGGTTAATACACAATATAATAATATAAAACAATTAAAAATATAAAGAGCTTATTCGAAGTGGTCTCCATCGGCTAGAATGCAGTCCTTTAAACGTTGAGGCCATCAATAGAAGCACGCACTCTTTCCATGGGGAAACTCTTCACTGCCAATCGTATTGATTGTTTTAAGGACTCTAAATTATCATAGCGTTTAGAGCAAGCTGTACTCTCTAAAACTGACCATAAATCATAATCCAGCGGATTAAGATCGGGACTAGATGACGGCCAGCCTCCGAGTTTTGCTGGAAGGACCATACTTGGTTATTGAACATGGTGGGTTAAGGGGTTTAACTACCTTCTCTATGGTATCTTGATACACTTGATGATCTTTTTCGCAAAAATATGTCTCAGTCACTCCTTCATAGCTAATACCCCATCAAACCATCACTGAAGTCGGATAATGCCCACGTTGCACTCTGTCGACAAAATGGGAAGCTTCCTTAGAGCTTTGGTCACAAATACGGTCATTTTGATTGTTAAAATATTGCTCAATTGTAAAAAACTTCTCATCGGTAAACAAAATTTTTTGTGACCTCCCTTTGCGTACCGCTTCAGTGGTTGTTTCGATTTTACCACCCTATACATTTTTAGGTAATTTATCAGTTAAGGAATGACCAGACAGTTCATACCGGACAGGCTTGGTTGGGAGGCCAGACTAAGAGCAGGGGAACCTGACTCCGTAGCACAATTCCTACGACGTAATAGGGACAGAGGCAGCCGGACAATCTCCAAGGAGGAGAAGTTTGGCCTTACGTCGAGGCCAGCCTATTTCTGGAGGGATCCTGTTGCCTGCAAATCCGGAGACCAGCAGGTTGGTATTGCGCTAAGTGTCGAGTCCGTCTTAAGTCTAGGGGTCACCCGGGCTCCTAGGTATCACACTCAAATGTATTCCCCTGCGGCCACAAAAAAAATGTCCTACATCGCAAAGTGGCAGTCACTTCATGTACACGACAACCGCCTCTTACGTAACGCCTACGTGATGATAAAGCTGTATACATGCAAATTGTTATTATTTAAAACTAGCTACGCCCCGCGGTTTCACCCGCGTAAATTTCGATGTCGTGGAAAATCATCCCATGGCATCCCATAGGAACATTTTTTCGGGATAAAAACTATTCTGTGTTAATCCAAGTTACCCTCTGTGTGTGCCGAATTTTATGAAAATCGGTTCAGCAGTTTTTGCGTGAAGGAGTAACAAACAAACAAACATACAAACTTTCGCATTTATAATATTAATAAGATAAAAAAAGAGAGTAAGCAGTACTTCAGAATCCGAACAACGTAACTCTTAGCTTAATGTATTCATTCTCACATCGACTGAAACGCTCATGAATTATTCACTAAGGTGATACATCTTGAGAAGGCTCATTACTGTATATTCCACATCATTAACATACACAGTGACATACACAATATTAAAGTATAGATGTTAACAACATCGATGCGCGAATTGGACTCGCACACCACAGCATGCTTCATTTTTTCTTGTTCTAGGAGAGTTCATTTTCATAACTGCCGACGCCCATATACATCCGCATAGAGAAGAATATTCTTTCTACCGACTTGTATCATGTACGGAGGGTAGAGGTAATTATCTAATGTGATCGAAAATAGAAAAAAGTGTGTGCTTTAGACCACACAACAGAAGTAAAACTTAATTATTTACTGTCATTACCGTACCTAGCTACAATGACATAACATGTCATGTGATATTTATTTTTTAAATACAAAAAAGTTTCACTTAAATCGAATTTGAATTTTAAATTTTAATGACAACTTCCATTGGCGTCGCCCGATAACACTCACGCCAGCTTATTCGCCAAGTCCAGAGGGCGTATAGAAGATTTACTTCAAAAATGTGTACACAAATATCTTACAAATAAATCGTAGATATCTGTCTAAGCTCATCGGCTGACGCGTCTACACTGAATACCAGGCTCATACTTGCATAGACAAATTGTGTTCAATAGCATCTCCGCACACTGATTGCCTATTACGGAAACCTCCGCTGGACTGCTATATCGAGATTGGCTACGACCAAAACTGGGCCACGTGAACTGAAATTGATTCGGGTTTAGTAAAACGGAGTGTTATTGCTATTGTGCATTTGAATAGGTAGGAATTAGGATACAATGCTTTAGTAAGAGGTAGTGCCACACTGCATGCTTGCATGCAGCGGAATTGGGCCGGCACGACCGGGGAGGTACCTCTCGCTCACACGAGACCGGCTAAAAGTTACAGCTGTACTGTCGCGTTTCGTGCGGTGTGTAAGTAGCCGGTGGCCCATGGAGGTGGGAGGAGAAAGGAGAATCTTAGTTACTTTATTTGGAGGATTAATCGTTTTTAAATTTTATATTTTTCTTTTTTTTTTTTTATGGTATAGGGGGCAAACGAGCAGTCGGACACGGGGACACCCATAGACATCCGCATAGAGGACAAACAGATGCACTGCCCTTCTTTCTCTTCCCACTTCCATGGGCCACCAGCCACTTACACATCGCATGTAACACAAGCACAGCTTTACATCGCCATCGGTCTCGTGTAAGCGAAAGTATAATTAATGAAATAAAGCTAAAAAGTTTGAAATAAATAGTGTTACGATAAAATCTAATTTATACCTCATATAAAAAAGAGACTATTATTCGTTTATTTTTCAGTTAAAATAATAAATGAGATAAAAATACACATATAAATATCTATACATATAATAAATCTGTAGAAGGGTCAATTCTGTACATTGAAAATATTGAAAAAATAAATAGCAGGGGGTGTTACTGGATCGATACTAAACCCAAATATGCGAATAAAAAAAATTTTTGTCTGTCTGTCTGTCTGGATGTTCAGGCATCACGTGAAAAGTAACGGTTCGATTTTGATGAAACTTGGTATAATTATACCTTATTATCCTGGGCATAAAATGGGATATTTTTTATCCTGGAAAAATACGTAGAAAAAAAATAAATCCATCCACGTGAAGACCGACATCCGCGCGGACGGAGTCGCGGGCGGAAGCTAGTTAAAAAATAAAATCTATGTTTACAAGCTTGCAAGACGAGGAATTGGCGCCTTTTGATGGCTACTGACGCTTATAGAAATCTGCACAATTGTTATCCAGACGTGTTACTTATTCTGCCAACATGGGCCACCAGAAACTCTCAGAACTTACCGCTTTCATCGGTTGATTATCAACAACATTTGATTTACTTTACTGGGATCTTTTACAACATTTACCGTAATACTAACTAGCGTCTGAGACTTACTTAAATCTACTTAGACAAGCAACCCTCAGGACTCTTATTAACTTGTACGCAAACTAAACCTCATTTTCCAGTGGTTAAACCCCTGACCAAGATTCCCATTTTATGTACAAGTGAGTAGGTACGCATTGCGGTGAATATTTGGAACGGGCTAACCGTAAGTAGTTACGTCAGGGTTTCTTAAACTTGTTGCAGTCACGGACCACTTTCCAGAATTTAAAAGCTCCGCGGACCCTTCTTTTAGAATATTTTAGGAAAATAAACCTTATTTATGTAATATGCCTTATATTAAAAATCACTGTTTGTATACAAGAATGTTAAAAATTCACTCACCTACTACGGAACGCGACGGTTCCCCAGGGGTCTGCGGACCCCACTTTGAGAAACCCTGAGTTACTTGAACACACGCTAACTCGTGGAGTCTACGTAATCAATGTTAACAAAACGCAAGGTGGAAAAGCTGTCGTCTAAAGTAAATATTATACATGTGCTTTCTTGGTACGGAGGTGTAAAATGACTTAGTATTAATAGTTCCCGGTCTGTATATCCATACATATAATAAAACTGTAAAAGACGTCATTCTGTCTGTGTCATATGCGGCTTTTACGCAAAAACTACAGGACGCATTTTGCTGAAACTTTTTTGATATTTAGGAATTAGTGCTCGGTAACATTCAATAATGAAAAATTTAAAAAAATATACGTAAAATAACGTATTGACAATTTTTCCTCATAACATTAGACGTTACCATGACAACATATTTCGACAAGACAAAGGCTGTCGTGTCAACTAGTATACTATAAAAAAATGCGATAAAGCGACAAATAAAGAAATGTTGTTCGGTATTTAATATTGTGTCCTATTAAAATGTCGCACGGTCCGTAGTTGTAAATTCTCTCCCCTTCACAAACTCTACAAATGTAGAGAATTCCACTCGACGCTCGCAACTAGCACTCGCCGCTGTTACTTACAACCAGACAAATTGTAAAATACTCACTTAGTTCAACAAAGTGAGCTTTATTTTACGCGAATATAATAAACTGAATATTCAGTTTGTGTAAATATTCGGGTAGTTTTGTTATAGCATAAATGGACAAACGAGAGGTCTTTTGGTGGTTACTGACATATATCTAAATATGTTTTTTTTAAATATTAGTATACAACGTTGATAAAAGAGAGAGGTACTAAATGAAACCACGTATCTATACATATAATAAATCTGTAGAAGGGTCAATTCTGTACATTGAAAATATTGAAAAAATTAATAGCAGGGGGTGTTACTGGATCGATACCAAACCCAAATATGCGAATAAAAAAAATTTTTGTCTGTCTGTCTGTCTGGATGTTCAGGCATCACGTGAAAAGTAACGGTTCGATTTTGATGAAACTTGGTATAATTATACCTTATTATCCTGGGCATAAAATGGGATATTTTTTATCCTGGAAAAATACGTAGAAAAAAAATAAATCCATCCACGTGAAGACCGACATCTGCGCGGACGGAGTCGCGGGCGGAAGCTAGTAGGTACTATAAGTATACGTAGTTTCATTAGTAGGCTGTTAATCCGAAACTATTAAAAAAAGTATGCGAAAATACTTTTTTCCAGGAAGTTAAATAGTTTAATAATAATTATTAAGAAAAAATGTAAACATCCTCTGGATTAACCTGTCGTGACTTGCGTAACGAATTGGCGACGCGCGACGTCGCATTTGTACCTGCGCAGAGAGCGACAGCGTCGCGCGGTCTAATGAATCTTAGTCAGTATACTCGTACCTCGCGGTCAGTTGACGTGATACAGCGTGTACGAAGTGAGAAAAAACTTTAAAAAGTTCCTTTGGCTAAACTATTGCTCTTATTGATCTGATTTTGTGTTGCCTGAAAATTACACACTAAATATGTGATTTTATATCTCGCCTCTTGTTTTTATCAACCTTGTATACACACTTGCAGTGAATGCAGGGGATTACGAGGCACAACCTGTAGTGCAAGAAATGCGAATACGGGATCTGACCCAGTCTATAGAGCATCAACTCCAGTACGCGCTGTGCCCAAGGACCTGCATATCGTACGATCTTCTCGCTGGCAATGAGGCTGCTACAGCTGTGGCACAATACTGGGCGCATAAAATTTGATCGACTGAACAATTACTGACTCAAGAAAAAGAATTAGCCCGCACACCCTCGCCCCCTACTAAAAACAATATTATTAATGTAATGAAAATACAAGAGGATAAGCAATTGTCTTGTACATAAAGAGCCTAATTACTTTTGCTCAAGATTTACTGAGAAAATCCTCCACGGACAGTTCAGCATAAATAAAATAACATTGTAAATATACATTCAATATTTGTAAACATCAAAAGATGCGCAACGAGGAGGATCACCACAGATCCTAGTGATGTATTACGTGTCGTGAAATAAATTGAGAAAATATTTGCTTACAAATATTGTAAATCATTGATTTATAATATTGGACTTTTTCTGGAGTTTTTATCCTGGATTACTGTTATAATTAGTATCCTTGTAAGATGCCATTGTAGCGTTGTAGAAATCGGGCTTGTACTACTTTGAAGGTATCTGTTGCCCTCACGATAAATGCTGTGTCGTGTTAAATGCGATTTTAGATTTCCGATGGCTTAATGGCAAAGAGATGGGTGAGTCTAAATATCTTTATACAGATACTTACAACTTATCAGTTCATATACTCGGGTGGAGCACGTGGCTAAAGGCCAAGTTTGTCACAATCTTAAGGCCAAGTTTCTCACAATTTTTCCAATATACCTACTATTCTAAACGCAGTATCCAAAAACATAAAACTATTCCTTAGTCAGTAGAATAAAGCTCTTAAGAAGCGTGACAAGGTTACGTAGATTTTTTTATAGTATAAGCAAATAAAAATTAGTTGACTTTATTCTAAACTTAATTATCTAATTTTGCTCATTCATATTTTGATATTAAAATATGTTTTATTATATTTTTTTTTGCTACTTATATGAGGCAAACGAGCAGTCGGAGGCATTTTCATGACTACCGACGCCCATAGACATCCGCACAGAAGCTACACAGATGAACTGCCCTCATTTATTCTCCCACCTCAATGAGCCACCAGCTAGTTACATACTGCACGAAACGCGACAGCAAAGCTGTCACTTTACATCGGCCTCGTGTAAGCGAGAGGCACGTCTCCGTTCGTGCAGGCACAATTTGGCTGCATGCAAGTATACAGTGTGGCACTACGTATTATAATTTTATTTATTATTCATCAACTAAGCACACGTTTTACGTGCACTATTAAAAATAACGTTACTTTAAAAGCATTAAAATCTCACGTACATATAAAGCTTCTGGAAGCACGCTGAATGCAAAACTGAAACATGAAAAATGTCTGCGTCTTTTCAGCACTGCACTGCAGTTTAAACCCAACAAATGGGAGCGTGTAGTGAAGGCTTAATGCTGCCAGTTGCATTTAATATAATCTACAGAATTACAGCGTGTAGTAGGAGCTTAATGCTGTCAGATGTATATAATATAATATATGTACAGAATTACAGCGTGTAGTAGGGGCTTAATGCTGTCAGTTGCATATTATAATATTACTTTATTTCTGCGTGGGTATATACGCGATGATTTTAATTAAATATTCTTGTTTTACAGCTCATAATGAGTAAATATAAATAAGAAGGTTAACTTATTGTATATATTATGTGCTCTATTCGTGTATATGTTCATCATCATTATCAACAGCGGTTAGAACGGCCTGTTTCTATTAACCACAAAGCGACCGATTTTCTGACTCTCGCATCCGTCCGGGACTAGCCACTGCACGGAGGTCTTTAACCTTGGCCTAACACTCCTCGTCTTTTCTAATGGGCCCTTAACTCTGGCCTCGTGACTTCTAAAGTAGATAAAAGACAAATCAATATATTAAACAAAAACAGATGATATTTTGTCGCTAAATATAAATGCCCACTGTCCCTTATAAATGACAATAATTTTGAATCATTACAATTACTACTGCTTATTGTGCTTATCTTAGACGTTAACATTTGAAATACTTTTTACGAACAGACCAACTGCAATCACGAACGAATGTATTAGTTATTATTAGGATATTGAAGCACCTCGATTTTAATGGCATTTGTAGTATTTCAGCTGTTGTCGGTCGGTGCGTGGGATATTCATACTGTAGATCAGACACGTCGTAATGTGTGATAAAATACGTTTTTACAGCAGCTATTAGGGGGCAAATGAGGTTTTCGTGGCTGTTGCTCTTGCCACTACTGCCTAGAATGGGCCACCGATAACTCAAAATCCACGAAAGAAACGACGGTATAGTCTGTGAGGGCTGTTGACTTCTCTGCAAGTTTGTCCGGCTGTTCCTTGCTTTGGGAGTCAGGAAGATCGATTAGTACCGATCGTAATTTGACGGATATGGAGCGGGTCGATGCAATGCTCCTTAAGGCCGCTGCTTCGAATATAGCGGGGAGCGGAGCGGCGGCGGTGGTGGCACGGGACCGGCGTGATCTTATGTGTGAAATCGTATGGACGGACCCTCGAAGAGTGAAGAATTTGCGTTGTCTGGTACCCGTAACACACGTCCTTACGGTACTTACGCTTACTTAAACGTGGTATATAAACTTCCACAGATATTATTATTATTATTATTATTATTACACCAAGACTCAGTAACCACGTACGTAACTTTTTGTACTATAAGCCCCTTTGCCCTAACTAGCTGTTACAGCCTTCAAGAGACAACCAAAACCTATAAACATTCTCACTATTGTTATGAAAAAACCTTTTACCTTTCTTCCTTGTTCCTCTCTGTTAGGCCGATAGATGCTCTACTACATCATTTTTTACAGGCTGACTGGTGAGTCAATTTCATCACTGCACTAGGGTATTCAGTACTCGATTCTAATTCAGAACATGTAGTAAATTAAATATTTATTTTTTTCCAAAATATTTATATTTTTTAACTCTACCAACCATAATGTGGAACTAAAATGTTCTATATCTACAAGTCATGAAAATGTCTCACCAGCCAACTTGCATTGTGTTGCCAATTGTAGAATTTCTGCTATTTAACAGTTTGATAAAAATAAACACGAAACAAACCGACGTGAAGAGGCTAGCATTACTAGTATTATAAAACAGAAGTATTCTCGGTGGCGCGGGCCTGTCAATTATTGTTGGCACAATAAAAAGAAAGATGGCCGCCGCGTATGGAGATATAAAAGCGCGCCAGTTGAGCTGTCAGTTTGACGTTGTTTATGATCGGAGTCGAACGGAATATTATATTCACTATTCTCTGTTATATTTCACAATAATAATACAATAGCGTTCATATGTGGCGCGGTGATTTTTTTTTTAATAGTATAAGGGGGCAAACGAGCAGTCTGAGCCATTTTCATGACTACCGACGTAGAGTTTATACAGACGCTCCTTCCTCCTCCCACCTTTATGAGACACCGGCTACTTACACACGGAACACGACAGCACACCTGTCACTTTACGATGGTCTCGTGTAAGCGAGAGGTACCTCCCAATTAGACTTTTTGGATCCTGGAAATGAAACCCTATATTTCTGCTTACTATAAACCAGCTTTAAAGAATAGGGATGCGATAAACTCCTGCAGCCCCAACTGGAAGTCACAAGTTTCGATACTTATTTCTTACTAGCTGCGCCCCGCGATCTCACCCGCGTAAATTTAATTTAATTTGACAAATCATCCCATGGCATCCCATAGAAACATTTTTTCGGGATAAAAACTATCCTATGGGTCAACCCATGTTACTCTCTATGTGTGTGTCAAATTTCATGAAAATCGGTTCAGCAGTTTTTGCGTGAAGGAGTAACAAACAAACACAAACTTTCACATTTATAATATTACTAGCTGCGCCCCGCGGTTTCACCCGCGTAACTTTCGATCCCGTGGGAATATCGGGATGAAAAATAGATGTTGGCCGATTCTCAGACCTACTCAATATGCTCACAAAATTTCATGAGAATCGGTCAAGCCGTTTCGGAGGAGTATGGCAACGAAAACTGTGACACGAGAATTTTATTTATTAGATTAGTAGGATGTCATTATGGTCTAGTGCCTCTTGCCGTACAAAACGCGACAGCACAGCGTCACGCTTGGTGTGCTAGCTTCATTAGGCCCTAATAATATTAAAAATTCACTCCTTTAACATGTATTGTTAAATTTCATTAACAATTCAGCTGTGTTGTTAAGAACAAACAAACAACAGAACGTTATTTACTAGAACACGCGTGAAGCTGGGACACGTCGACAGACACACAATAGCGCGAGTGCGAGCTCACCACAGACAGGTCTGAGACAAATATAGAGCCAGCACGAAGTGAGCTCCGCATTAAAGGCAATTCGGCTACTAGAAAGAGGTAGTGTCACGCCACATTCATGCATATGATTAGGAAGAGGAAGTGCCACGCTATATGCATGCATATGATTAGGAATAGGTGGGCACGCTACATGCATGCATGTAGCTGGATTGGGCCGCACGACCGGGGAGTTACCTCTCGGTTACACGAGACCGGCGTAAAGTGAAAGCTGTGCTGTCCCGTTTCGTGCTGTGTGTAAGTAGCTGGTGGCCCATGTATAGCTTTGTGCGGATGTCTATGGACGTCGGTCGTCAGGATTGCTCCGGTTGCTGCTTTGCCTCCTATCCTATAAACCCAACGATGGCAGTTCAGCAACTAGTATAGAAGATATAATTGACTGTTTTTGGTTAGAATTAGTTCCAGGGCGTCAAAATAAAAATATTTTTTACACTTTAAATCTAATTATGTTCTCTGATTCTGGGAGAAACAGAATCTGACGAATACACGTAAGCAACCATAATAAATTTCGGAGCAAGTATCCAGATTATATCAAATTGGTATAATTATTTTTGTTGTACTGACTGTTTGTAACTGTTTTAGATCTCGATAAGCCAGCAGTTTCGTAATTTACTCTTGTACTAATTTCACCACTTATTGATAAGCTCTGTACGATGCTAACCGCGGTTAGCGCAGCGCTTTCTAACTTGGATATAGACTCGCTAAATCTTTACTAATATTATAATGAGGAAATGTGGAGGATGTGTGTGTGAGTGTTTGTATGCATTACCTATCACTGATTAACATAGGCTATTTGTTACCACGAGAAAATACTTCATTCCTGAGGGAAAACGGGTAAACTTCTAAACGGCTGAATCGATTGGGTCAAAATTTTATATGGGTATTTCCATTGTTTCACAGACACGAATGTATTATCTATAGGTATGTTATATAAAAATTAATGTTTGTCTGTATGTCCTTTCTAGAATCGTAATGCATAGTAATAATATATATACGAATATGTAATTACTGATTTAAGAAATACAAGTTCTATCGAAAATATATTTTTGGAAAAACTAACAGTCCGTGGACAAAAAGAGAGAACTGGCGAAAAAAAATAGCTTCCATTTATTTAACTTGTCTTTAATTTCCTCTTCACTACATCATACAAGATTGATACAAGCGAGAAGCATTGAATGAAACCACATATTTAGTGTATTATTTTCAGGCTACACAACAAAAATCAGATCAATCGGAGCAATAAATTGGCCACACGAATTTTTGAAAGTTTTTTCTCATTTCGTACAAGCTTCGATAAAAGAATCTCCAGCGAAAGTATGAAATGATAATGTGATTTTACAATAGACCTGAAAGTGAATTTTTTAATCAGTTGAGAAAAGTTTTAATTAGTTAAAACCTCTTGATAAATAATGCAGCACTCTTTGAAATTTACTTTTAATTACTTTGCTATGTTATTCTTGTCTAAAGGATAAAATTAAATTCAGAGTTGACGTAAATAAAACTTATATTGAAATTGTGAATAAAACACGTGCAAATATTTTTTATATTGTAGTGTAGGGGGACAAACCAAGTTTTGATGTGAACTGACGCCAAAAGACATCCGCATAATTATTCTGCAGATGCATTGACAGATATCGACGATCGTCGACATTTTAATAGTAGTTTATGCAACTGTCATATAATGAAGGGTATTAAAACACGAGTGTGATTTTTTGAAACGAGCGAACGCGAGTTTCAAAATAGTAACACGAGTGTTTTAATACCCGTGTTATATGCAGTTGCATACACTACTTTATCTTCACTAATGCAATTATTCAATTAATTTAATTTAGTTAAGGATTTTGACATCAGGCTCACTCACCACTCACTCTCTCTCTCTCGGTCTCACACAGTGTTATAATGAGATTTTACGATATCGATTTGGATATTATAACATCTTGTCAAAAAGCTTAAATTGAATTTTTTGTTGTCTGAGCTATAATAGTAGTTATTATAAGTCAAGTATTGAAAACATAAGTAGAATGTTACAACATTAGTGTAGATAAAATAAATAAAACCTCTCACCCACGTGATAGGTACCTTCCTACAGTGAGAGCATGCTGTGCATTTAAAGTGCCCACGACACTACTCGCTTCCATGCTTCGTCGAATAGCTCCTCGGAGTTACCCGGTGTATAAAGTGCCCACACACTCGGACGATCTTGCGAAGAATCTAAGTCTTTTGACTCGGGCGCAAAAATAGAGAACAAATGGAAGCCCGAGGCGAGGTAAAGTTGGACCAAGTATGACGAAGTGCCCCTCTACACTCACGTATTTGCCTAACCTCGGACAACTTTGCGAGTAGCAGTAGTGGAACCCTTACAGGTTTAGATGGAGCTGGAAAAAGTCTCTCCATAAGTATTAACCGCTAAGGTCACCGCACACATATCAACTCGGAAAAGGATCGTAACCGTATCACCTCGAGCCGTTCAGTATTCTTAGCCTGAAATTCCATACTGCAACGCATAATAATGGGAAACGTAACGTAATCGCCTCGCCTCGGAACAGGCAACCGAACCGCTATCAACGCGCTTACGGCGAGCCGTCAACCAGCGTCAACCTGGGTTTTATGCTCAGCTTGTGTGCGTGTGTGTAGAGCCATTATGTATTAGGTCTTTACCTATGAAATTTCCGTTTTTCGTGAAATAAATGAAACGTATTTATTTATATAATTTTTATTTCTATAAATCAAAGTAATAACCCATGCAATCAATGCATCTTTGCCAACGCATTGGTAGCTTATTGATGCCCTTTTTGAATTCTCGACGCGTGCTTCGCGCTGGCGATCATTGATTTCGTGGGGTTTGTCGAGCTTTTTTACCTTGCCAATTTGACGCAAATGGATCAATATTGTTTTGATGCTAACGTCGAAAGCTGCTGCTAATTCAGCCGTAGTTTGAGTATCATCAGCTTCCAGAATCGCCCTTAATTCGTCATTGTCGACCAAAGTTTTCGGACGACCACGGGGTTCATTTTTCAGGTCAAAATTTCCAGCACGGAAGCAGGCAAACCAAAAACGGGTGGTGCGTTCGTTTGTAGTGTTTGCTCCTTAAACGTCATTGATGTTGAGTACCGCTTGTGCCGCTTTGCTGCCACGACGGTACTCATATTCCATAATTACTCGAATTTTTAACGTATCCATGATAACATAAAATGTTCGAATGCGATGAAAACCAAACACTAACTATTAAACAAATGACGATTTTATATGTTTTTCAAATAAAATTAATTTGAAATTAGAATTATCAGCCAGAAACAAATAATTTTGATTTGAAATGGCCAGTACGACAAAACGGCAACTTCATAGGAAAAGACCTATTATTATAGCCGAAAAGGACCGGCACCACGGGGAAAGTAACCTACCTCTCAACACTTGCTACTAACAATACTTCTGCATAGCAATGTGCATTGTGCATGTATATGGGTAATTTTAAATTAGGATTTATGAAGTCCAGGTAAAACATACAGATACCAGACCCCATAATCAGATGGGAATAATGCTACGGAGAGAGAGAGGGAGAGTAACATATTATAAAACCTACTAATTTTATATTTATGTTTTTAATATTTCGTCCGAAAAGGAATTCACAAATTACTATTGGCATAAATATAGATTACAATCTTTAAAAATTACCCAAAACAACATTATTATGAAATGAATTGAGACTGATTTTATCAGAGAGAGAACCGCCAGTTACCGATAAACGGCGATCGTATCTTGGTAGCTTGGAGCTGCTTCTGTACCCTGTAGTCGATCCTAATGGCTTCTGTCCACGCCTCTTATCCCTATCTGATAAGCTGCTAAGATATTTGGGACCCAATTAAATATCTTCGTGATTTATCGATTAGGTTATTGTCAAATTGATGAGTTTTATAAAATAGTATTTTTTATTTATCTTATTTAGGATTTTTCTTTTATTGAATTATTAATAAATACTTTACAACCTATAAAAGTGAAATAGAATGTATATTTGTACCGTACTTGGGTGACATATTTTAGATTTTAATGTCCAAACGTAGCGTCTATAGCAAGACAAGGGAAGTGAAAATCTATACAGGCTGAATGATAAAAGATTTTACATATTGAAGGAAACGATAAGTAATGTAACATATAACCAATATAAACATATGAAACCAAAATATTGGTTATGTAGTACAGTCTAAACACACAGAATTTAGTCCAATATTTTTTAGTTAGTATGGTCACCTTACTTGCGGCGCCGCGCGTGGACCTATGAACGCGGTATCGAATCTGATGAAAAGAAAAAGTAATTAAACGCTTACCTCCTCACGTGCACGTAACAACCACTAGATATTGGTAAACTTATTAGGTAAGAGTAACTTAAACAAAACGTAACATTTGTTCAAAATGTTCACCTCCATGTGCAATACAGAGCTCGGTACGTTTACGCATATTAACTTTGACCCGGTTTAACACAAAGGCTTCGAACCTTATCAAAGGCTGCTCTTATTCTGGATTTCAGTTCATCCCTGTTGTTGTACTCCGTAGCGTACACAAGTCTTTTCACTTCTCCCCACAAATAGAAGTCTAACGGAATTAGATCGGGTGCGCGCGCCGGCCACGCAAGGGCGCGCGCCCACCACGACCTATCCAATTATTTTGAAAATGATTGTTTATAAACTCGCGCACTTGTATTTGGTAATGAGCTGGCGCTCCATGCTGGTAGTATAAGTCACGCAAGTAAATAAGAGGCACATCTTCTAACATTTCGTTTACTACTACTCGGCGGTTCGGAAACATCTCGCGATACAAGTATATTGCACCTCGTACACTATCATTCGATCGCGCATATGCACGTATACATATTTACACACATATTTTTATTCGACACAAAAAGTCACAACTAAATAAATCACCGCGGCGCGATCGGTAAATGCGGAAGTACACGAAACAATTACAACAATCACGGAGGCGCACACGCGACTAATCGTAATTAGTTTTTACAGGAAGAGGCCCCCGCCCCCCGCCGGGGGTGCAATTGCAAGGTGCATCCCGCGCCCCGCGCGCCTTCAGGTACACGTGCGCTGAGTTCAAACGGCGGTCAAACGATCAGCTGTGCGCGGTGTCCCTATATTAAAATTTTGTAAGATAATTTGGTGAAATTTTAAGTCTCTATTTTTTTTGCATATTTGGGATCAGTATCGATTACTGAACACCCTCCTTCAGTATATACAGTTTTTTAACTGTCAGCCTGTATAGTAATTAATTATTTTATTTTATTTATTTAATAATATTAACCACTGCCATTAATAATATAGCAGCTAATACAAGGACTGTTTTTTATAGCTCAGATTATTTTTAATTCCTTTTCTCTTCTCCTTCCATTAGCTCAATGTATTTAAAATACGTTTCACTCATGTTATTTATTAAATACTTTGCTATATTTCAATCACAAAAATTAGTTAATGAATTCAAGTTAGAAAATGTTATAATGTATTATATTTTGTAATAATCAGTAAAATTCTTCTTATAATTATCTTCTCAATTATCCCCTAAATGATGGGTGGATAATCTACTGGTATTATTATCTCGGTTGCGTATCCGACGAAACGTGTCGGGAACGTGTCGGGAGTTTGTCGGGGGTGAACTTATTAGCTATGGTCGTCTATAATCTATATCGGATATGGTTTCAGTAGCCAATCACGTTACAGGAAGTGGACTCCATTTCGTTATTACACGGGACTCTGGACTCTAGAGTCCAAGGCCACGAGTCCAATGTCACCTTGGACTCTAGAGTCCAGAGTCCCGTGTAATTACACTATTATAAAGTGAAGTCATTCTTCCCCCCTTCCTTTTCAAGCCCTAAAACCGTGTGGACCATGTTTGTGTAACGCTAAAAACAGCCGAATTGTTAGCATGTAGAAATCAGAATATATCTGTTGAATCAAGCCGTTTTATTTATTTTTTTCATCGCCAAATAATGAAGACCCAACATAACTGTCGCCACCCGAGTGGGCTTATTTCGGCTCCAACATAACTGGCGCCCTACCGAGTGGGCTATTTTGGAAGAACAGAAACCAACCAACATAACTGGCGAACCCCGGGTATGGCTATTTTTGGAAAAATGGCGCATTTTGAAGAGCACCTGGCGATGTGGTGGTGCTAAAATTTGAAGCCTTCGGAGTCTGAACAATGGAGCCC
>LUGF01042010.1:22780-33376 GCA_001625245.1 Calycopis cecrops
TGACCTTCGAATTTGACAAAATTTCAGCTTAATCCCTTCACGCGTTTTAGAGAAAAAAGTCTTGAGAGACGTACAGACAGACGGACAACAAAGCGATCCTATAAGGGTTCCGATTTTCCTCTTTGAGATACGGAACCCTAAAAATGAATAAGTAAATACTCCATAGGAGTCATCATAAAAATCAATGGCTAAATGTTAGATAATGCTGGTGAGTTTATATCCCATACATATTGAGCATTGTCCTTTATTTCTATAAATGTTACATTAATTAAGTATACTTTTAGTAGTAGGATTAAGAAAGCGATATTAAGACCATCAAAAGTTCGCGTTAAAGCTTTTAAAAGAGCGTGGAATGCGAAGCTGAAACATGAGAAATATCTGTTTCTTTATGCATATTTTTTTTGTCGTGTCTGGTCTGATGTGTCGCGCGGTCAAAGCGGTATTTCAAGTGTGCATTGGGCGCTCTAGTCAAAGGGAGGTAGTGATATTTGAACGCTCTCTGACATTGTAAGACTGGGATATTATATCACATAAAGGGCAGTCCCATTAAGGGGAAGGGTTAGGAGGGTGACACATCTGCAAACAAATTAAGCAACAATTTTTGCGTGTTTCGGTAGTCATGTCCGTCTGGGGTAAGAAAGCTAGAAAAGAAATTTTCGGGCACCGAGAAACATTTCTGCCCAAATTATACATTTGCAAAATTTGACAGTATTTAATTTCTTCTGTCGCCCTTGTTGTTTCGAGTTCCAATACGGCATTGAATTTTCACCCCAAATAGAAATTTCGCGTTCAAGCTTCGATTACAATTTCTGACTGGCCTCTAGTTGTTCGAATTTGATTAAACTACAAAGTATTTATTGAACAATAAAACTAAATGTCTCCGAGTCTCCCGCCGCGCGCAATTTAATTCAGAACCATACGACATAATAATGTTTATTATATGAATATGACTTTATTTTAGACTTATTTAAGAATCCTAATAAACAAAATATTTTGGTGGAGCGCATTTTGAAGACGATAAACATTTTATTAAGTACTTACTTTAAGTTTAAGTATAAGTACGTACTTTATTCACCCTTGCTCTTTTCATTATTTAATGCAATAAAAACTTTTTTATTACAGTGCATGTTAAAGTTTATGTTCAAATTACTGCCCTGATATAAAAATATTTTTATCTACACTAATGTTGTAACATTCTACTTATGTTTCCAATACTTGACTTATAATGACTACTGTTATAGCTCAGACAACAAAAAACTCAATTTGACATTATGTTATATTATCCAAATCGATATCGTAAAATCTCATTATAACACTGTGTGAGAGCGAGAGGGAGAAAAAAATGGTGAGAGAGACGTATGTCAAAATCCTTAACAGCGCGCGCTCGCTCCTGATTGGCCCAGAGCGCTGCAGCTGCGCTCTCATTGGTTCAATGCCAGCTTGCGAAGGATTTGCGAGAAAGAGACAAAGCTCTACAAAAAAATGAAAGCAAAAATGAACGTCACAGACAACGAATAATCTACTGTTTAGTAGAAATTTAAAAGTAAAGTCATGTGATTTTTTCACATTATATTTCAACATTGAAGCTAGTATTTTAACATTGAATTATAAAAAGTATATATTTACGAGCCGCAATTTTTGCAATCAAATTAAAGTATTTAATAAAAATATTTATTTTCAAGAACATTTTAAATCGTCGGTCAAGCAGTCGTCGCCACGTCGGTCGGTCAAACAGTCGTCGCCTTGTCGGTCAAGCAGTCGTCGCCTCGTCGGTAAAACAGTCGTCAGTCGGACAATACACGTACCTACTTACGCGTGAATTTAATGTTTCGCAATGTTTGATTAATTGATTAATTGCATTAGTGTAGATAAATTAGTGTATGCAACTGCATATAACACGGGTATTAAAACACTCGTTAGATACTATTTTGAAACTCGCGTTCGCTCGTTTCAAAAAGTCAAACTCGTGTTTTAATACCCTTCTTTATATGACAGTTGCATAAACTACTATTATAATTTGACAATGAATGTTACATAAGTATACTAGTTTCAGTATAATACAAAGTACTCTGTGATTAGTTGTTTATTATGTATAATTGTCAATGGATTATTCAGTTTCAAAAATGCTTTATAAAACGCTAATGAATTTCAAATTTAAAATTAGTTTATTGTTAGTCGTGTTTATTTGTAACGTAATTTCATCTAACTCTTTGTGAAATAAACCCCGCTGGAGCGCTGCAGTACTTATTGTGCACGACACAAGAAAGTCTGTTGTGTGGCCAATGAGCAGTGTGGTACAAGTTATGTCAGCTAGAGGAAGAAGTCCTTTATTTTTAACGCAGGGAAATATTTATGATACCTAGGACCCCAGGTGGCCTGTAGACCTATGTTTTACTGGACACTCGGTGTAACACCGACTAAACCCCTGTGTCTTCAGCTACCATAATTGGAGGGTCAAGGATTTGCAAGCTACAGGATGCCTCCAGCGACAGGCTGGCCTCGGCGAATAGGCCAGACTGCTTCGCTTTGGGGACTGCCTCTGAATAGTCCCTACTCGGTCGTTGGAACGGTGCACTGGGGTCAGGTTCCTGACCCCTGGCCCCGGTACTTCACAAAGAGTGAGTAGTCTTGCCGGACTACTCTTTATTGAACATACATACACACTATTTTACTAGGTAATGTATACACACAATATTAATATTTAATTTCCGGCAACAATCAGAGTGACTAAAAACTGACGAAGATTATGCAAAAATAAATTTAAAAAAATGGTTTAGATATTTTATGCTACGAAAAGGATACTGTTTGGTAGACTCATAATTAACACACACATTAATATAATGACATGTTGAATCGAAAGGTTTCTAGTTCTACTGGTAGGTACATACCAACCGGGGAGAGCCGGGCAAGAAGTGTATAGAGGTAGATTTCTACGACGCTAATTTGTCGGAAACAGAAAGTAATAGATACTCCATTATATTGAAATATGGTATTACATAAATTTATATAAATTGGTGGCAATTTTATTTGTGCCTATGGCACATATTTAAGAGCATACTGTTCGTTGGACTGACTACTTGGTTACAGTATACTTGCAGTTAGTACCTAACTTTCGATTCAACTTGTGGGGGATGCGGCGCATAGAATACAAAGACAACGAAAACAGAAAAACAACCTTTATGCGTAGTATTATTTTATTAAAATATGGATTGGACTTTTTGACTTTTTCCTAAAATGTTATAAAAAAAATAACGAGATCACTTCTCCAGGCCAGTGAACTAATGAGGAAAGTGAACTATATTATGTGTGGTTTTATTATATTCTTATATTTTACTTTTTTAATGTAATATAATTATAATTGGAAATGACTACAAAATATTGTAATTTGAAAACGCTTCCTCTTTCATCCGATTCCAAACTTTTGTGAATTTTCTAGGAGAGTGGCTACAAGCAAATAGGAAGTTGCCAACTTTCACGACACAATACGCCGCGTCGCCGGCTCGTGCGAGTTGACAAGAAAAGCCGAGTCGTCGCCTACTGTAGTAAGCTGAAAATGAATGCAATTTTAAGCCTACCATAGTAGGTCGAAAATTACATTTATATTATGCTGTTTGATATGTTAAGATATACTCATAGTTTAATTGTATGTAGGTTTACATAAATATACATACAGTTACATTATACCTACATAGATAATATTATATTAGCTTCCGCCCGCAGCTTCGCCCGCTTCGAGTTTGGACTTCAAAAGTGGAAGAGGCTCACAATTCTTCGGAATATTTTTTGCTAGGTCACGATCTGATAATGGGATCCTGGTGGAATATAAGGAACTCCTCAAAACATCTCAAGGAATGAACGCCGGTGCTGAGCTGAGCTCGGTGCTTTAAATGTTTTGCTATTAGTTACTTCTAATATATTTCTTTGGATAATAATACTCATCTAAAGAAAATAGCTTTCTAACGTAATGTTTTTAATTAAAAATTTGTACATAAAATATTTTATAGTAAGTCAACTGTAAGAGATAGATATATTAAGGTATCGCAGAATTTTTGCACTTTCATAGATTTTGAAATCGCTAGTACATTACTTAACTGTGTCTTTGCTAGTTTACGAATTACGAGTGCGTGGAAAGCTCCTATTTTGCGAGGTTTTTTGCGACCTCTTCAAAATTCAACGTCCAATTTCTGCAAATTTACAACAAAACATAATAAATTATATAACTATATAAATACCAAACCTTCCTAAAGAATCACTTTTTCTAATGTTGAAAACCGTATAAAAATCCGTTCGGTAGTTTTCGAGATTATCGCGTTCAGACAGACAAAAAGACGCGGCCGGGGACCTTTTATCCTTTTGAGTGTCAAGCGGGTTTATAATAATTATAGATTTATGATGTGTGTGTATGTTTACGTAGTATTTAATGGGTATATATTTTATATTGTAATTCACTTATTTATTATTATTAACAATATTCACGTTTAGGTTTTTTTTGTTTGCTTTGTTACTTTTCTGTTTGTTGTTGTTTTATTGTTTTTGTTGTCACTTGGCTACGTCTTTAGCTTAAACTGCTTTTCATTTCACGCACTTAAAGGTTGTCTGGAAGATATTTTTCTGTGAGCAATAAGACCTCCTTTTGTGCACATGATATTTATGTATTAAAAAGTTGTATTTATTTATTTTTACTTTTAGTTTTTATCTGTACAATGAGAAATATGTCATTCGTCTAATTCATCATCATCAGCTGAAGGATGTTCACTGTTGTGCAAATGCCTCTCCATAATTTAGTCAGTGGTATTCTTTCTGACACTCTTCCAGCGATATCTAGGCCTTCCATTTACGGGTTTCCTCTTGGTCATTACAATTCTTTTGAGTTATTACAAAATTAAACACGAAAGTAACCGATAAAGTAGTGCACCTAATAAAATACAGAAATGTTTTCGGCGGCGCGGACCTGTCAGTTATTGCTGGCACAAAATAAAAAGAAAGATGGCCGCTGAGTATGGAGATATAAAAGCGCGCATCGAGCTGTCAGTGTGTTATTTATGATCGGAGTCGAACTGAATATTATATTACTGTTCTCTATTATATTTTTCCATACAATGCAATTCATATGCTGCGATGTGGACTGTGGGTCAATTTATAATAATATTTAATAAATGTGTGTGCTTTAGACTGAAGTTAAACCGCATACACGAAACATTGGCTATGCGAAGGAGAGAAAGAAAATGTGCGCGCGCACTTCTCTTTCTTTCTCCTCTCCTCTCTATTTCTGTCTTCATTAACATATATTTCTCTCGCAACTTCCATTCGCCTCCCGCGATCACAATTTTCGTAACGCGTTCATCAGCTTACTCCCCAAATCAAGCGCGCGTAAAGAGGTTGTTCACGCTAGAGCGTGACGGAGAATCCATAGGCAATGAGTGGGAGAGAGATAACCATAGTTCATTCTAGAATTATCCACCGAAACGCACCCATTGGTCAGTTCACTCTGACATCGTCATAGAACACACAGTCGACAACGTTGCAATTCACCGGCACGCGCGCAGCTAATATTTTATCTCTCGCTATAATCATCAGCTCTTATCCGCACATAGTTTTGTGTTACTTGTGGGCCCATAAAGACAATAGTGTTCGTGTAAGTGTTAGAACAATTAAATTAGATATATAAGTGAATTCCGCGTGCCCCCCGCGTGTGCTACTCTTCACGGCGAGACACCGGGATCATCCAAGGAGACATCAGGTGAGTTCCAGACTGTTATCCGTTCCCTTCACAAAACCTCACACCCATCTCTCTAGCCTATCCGCTCCTCAGCCCCAACTCCCATCAGCACATCGAGAGGTGAGATCGATTTACGACCGGTCTCACCGAAGTGACGGTAGCTCAAACATCATAGTTTGGTCCAATCGCCAGAGGTTTTACTTCAAAATATAAGCTATAATAATAATAAAAGCAAGCGATGAAATAAATATATTTCAATGTGGACGTCATAGAACTGATTATGACGTAGCAAACCCTGTACAAGAGAATTGTCCCGTTGTTCTCACACAAGTTTCCAGTACAATTATCTATAGGTAACATAGTATTTACAAGTAATTGTACTACTTGAGAAAGGGATCTTAAAGACTAACTTAGTTATCTACGCGTCCCCTCGATGAGCCAATCTATAGGGCATGTTCTAGCCTAGCTTCTATAGTATTAAGCGATATGAGTAAATAAGCAAACATTAAATTGAAAAAGTTCAACTCAACAGCTTAATATATATTTTTATGTGACCAGTACTTGTGTTCACTTGCGTTGTCGTTTGGCGTTCATTAAGATCTTACGTAACCTCATATTTTGAAATCCATCGAACCGTTCAGACAGCTGCAGCGGACACAGAAATCTACATTGTAGACTACCCTGCGCTAGCCATATATACACACCCGAATATAAGTTAGAATAGTATTACCCATCTATTGAAGTAGTCAAACAATCCTACTAATATTATAAATGCGAAAGTTTGTAGGTTTGTTTGCTTGTTTGTTACTCCTTACCCAAAAACTGCTGAACCGATTTTCATGGAATTTGGCACACACCTAGAGGGTACCCTTGGATTTTTTATCCAAAAAAAATGTTACTTTGGGATGCCTTGGGATAATTTTCTATTTTCCAAGGGAAATTCTATTTTACGCGGGTAAAACCGCGAGGCGCAGCTAGTATTTTAGATTTTTTTTATAGTATAAGGGGGCAAACGTACAGTCGGAACCATTTTCATGTCGTTCTGTCACTGATCGCAATTCATATCTCTTACTTTTAAAATGTAAACTAGTATAGTATATTTTTTAATATTTAATACTGCGCCATTTAAATTGTTATTTTTTTGTCGTGCTATAGAGGGGGGGGGGGAGGCAAACAAGCAGTTGGAGCCATTTTCATGACTACATACGCCCGTAGACATCCGCATAGAGACTATACAGATGCGCTGCCTTCCTCCTTCCGCCATGGGCCACCGGCTACTCACACATCGCCTATGTAACAACATAAGATTTATTATTCACTGAAATATCTTAACAGAAGTACATCCACGCTTATTAACTTTTGGCGGTTGCGTGAAAGCGTGGAATATAAAGAACCGTAAGAACGCGCAGTACAAGATGGTAAGCGTGATGAAAGTAATAAGGAAGTTTATGAATTATTTATGAAGAAAAATCGATTTTCATTGGCTGATATATGAATAGCTTTTGTTTGTTGTTTATTTTAAACTGGTGCCTGCGCGTAGAGTAGTATCTAATATTATAATCAAAGTGATTTGTTATTGTTTGCTTGCCGTGTGCCGAAATTCCGATTTTCCGAAGGAATGAGCGATTTTACCACAGTAAATATGATTTTTGATGTTATGTGATCTAGATACTAAGCCTGATCTGAGTATCTATAAACAATAAAAAGTTTCATTCGAATCCGTCCAGTAGTTTCAGAGACTAGGCTAATCTCTGAAACAGACAAACAAACAGACCAAAAATTAAAAAACATTGAAAAGTGTTCTAATATTATTTTAACAATTTTCACATCGCACCCAATTAGTTATGTTATTTAATGTTGTTAATAGACACACGGATTTTACTATTTTATTATATGTTTAGATATAGATAAGTGAGTTTAGTAAGTGGTAGTGCCAAAATATGTATGTAGACGAATGAGGCCGGCACGACCGGGAAGGTACCTCTCACTTACACGATACTGTACTGTAAGTAGCCGGTGGCCCATGGAGGGAGGAGGAGGAAGGAGGGCAGCGCATCTGTATAACCTCTTTGTGGATGTCTATGTTGATGTTGCATTTCGAAATGTAAAAGTTGTTGCTTGTAGTACGACTGCATAGAAAATCTAATATATAAAATTCTCGCGTCACAGTTTTCGTTGCCATACTCCTCCGAAACGGCTTGACCGATTCTCATGAAATTTTGTGAGCACATTGAGTAGGTCTGAGAACCGGCTAACATCTATTTTTCATCCCGATATTCCCACAGGATCGAAAGTTACGCGGGTGAAACCGCGGGGCGCAGCTAGTCTAATATATGAAATTCTCGTGTCATAGTTTTCGTTGCCATACTCCTCCGAAACGGCTTGACCGATTCTCATGAAATTTTGTGAGCATATTGAGTAGGTCTGAGAATCGGCCAACATCTATTTTTCATCCCGATATTCCCAAGGGATCGAAAGTTACGCGGGTGAAACCGCGGGGCGCAGCTAGTATATTTTATATTATTCTTACGGCTCCCAAGGGTTTAGAAAACTTGTCAAAGTTGCCACAAGAAAACTCAAAGGCGCTGCAAAGAGCATTTGGCTCACAGCCCAAAGTAATCTTATTTACAGACGACCGTTTCTTGGGCTTTAATATCTTATTTTATAGTAACTCGGGGCAAACGAGCAGTTGCAGCTTTTTGATGCCCACCGGCCGTGAACATGAGAGAGGTTTCCCCTCCTTTCATTTACTTATTCCTTCCATTATAACGATCCGGCTGGCGCAGTGGTACATGGTTCGGATAATTGGAGCATGTTGCGCCAGGAGTCGCGGGTTCGAATACCGTCTTGGTCATGGATGTTTATCTGTGTGTGTGTGTATTTCTAAAATAAAAATCTTAAATGTATAAAACATATTAAATATATTCCGTTGTCTGGTACCAGTAATACAAGTCCTTACGGTACCTACTTAGCACGGGGCTAGGCTAACGTGTAAAGTCCACAGATATTTAAAAAAAAATCCAAAATATTCTATGCTTTCGCAACCTATGAAATCTTTTTTAAAGTGGCTAAGTTTTTAATGTGAAACAGTTTAAATTATCCATATTTATATACTGTAAACGGGACTTAATCTAATATATAAAATTCTCGTGTCACAGTTTTCGTTGCCATACTCCTCCGAAACGGCTCGATCGATTCTCACGAAATTTTGTGAGCATATTGAGTAGGTCTGAGAATCGGCCAACATCTATTTTTCATCCCGATATTCCCACGGGATCGAAAGTTACGCGGGTGAAACCGCGGGGAGCAGCTAGTCTAATATATATAATTCTCGTGTCACAGTTTTCGTTGCCATACTCCTCCGAAACGGCTTGACCGATTCTCATGAAATTTTGTGAGCATATTGCGTAGGTCTGAGAATCGGCCAACATCTATTTTTCATCCCGATATTCCCACGGGATCGAAAGTTACGCGGGCGAAACCGAGGGGCGCAGCTAGTAGCGTTATAAAAACGAAGTATTTACCTCGACTCACGACGTTTACAGTATATAAATATGAATATAAATCGTGAAAGCTTAAAACAATTTATAGTTTAAATTAGCTCCATTGAGACTATTTTGTCGATAAAAAAAATATAAAATATATTTTATGTTATTTTGTTGTTTTTTATTTTTCTCTTATTTATTAAAATATTATTCTATAATATCAAATAATTAAACATTTCTGAGACGGTAAATAGTACAGGGGTCTCGTTAACAGTTTCCGTACTTATTTCTTCTAACGCCTACTTACAAAGTTAGTTCATTTTGTAGCTCTATCTATTTTTACAACCATAATTTAACCTTTAATATATTTGTCGTTTTGTAAGTCCTTTGTCGCCCGCCTCTAAACCTCAAGCGCCCAGAAAGGGGGCGTTTTCGTCCACTCTGGGAAAGAATGGTATAGACGCTAACGAAACGAAGCAGCATCGCTGATATCCTAATAAGCGTCCGTAAGAATTGAGGAGCCACATCCAGATTTTTTAAATCTGATCTCACCATTATTTAGCAGCAATGTAGCTGATTTTGCAGTGCGAATTCTAGATTTAGCAGCAAAATATAATACTAGTTATATTAATTCAAAAGTGGCTCCTCAATCTAAACGTCTGAACTGAGGAGCCACCTGGAACTCGTTGAATAATAAATGAATAGTTTTGAAAATTTTACATCATTTAGCAGCAATTATGCATATTCCGTCTAAAAATTTTACCTTCTGTAACTCCAAATTGAAAGAGTATACAATACTTTTAATATGTCTCCTCAATCTATACTCAAGAGGTGAATTTTCATTACTTTTGGGGGATCAATTAATATATTCGACATAATGATCATTCAGCAGGTGTTGTGTATGTTTTTGCAGTATAGGAATAAAATGTTAAAACAGAGTAAAACTTTTAGAAGAACGAATTTTTTTGGCTCCTCAATCCTGACATTCTAATTATGTATGTTTGACCGTAGCCACCTGAAATCTCAACGGAATCTAAAGCCAGATATACTATCATTTAGCAGAAATGTCTGCTAAATATATCTGCACAGTTCAGCAACGTATATATTTTGGATTCTGAAAAAACAATACTTAGCTATTTTCTTGTAAATTCAGTGTGAAGGGTGACCACATTATACTCGTATTATTGAAACCAGGATAAGTAATTTACTAAATCTATACATATTTTCATATTTATATTTATCTCACATACATTTCGTTATTTAGCAATCAATTTCGCTATAAGTTATAGAATGAATTAATATGGGTAGTATTTAATCTTACAACTGTAAACCCACATTTTTCTATCAAAGTATTCAAAATTGCTAACAAAAATACTGAATTGCACACTAAAT
>LUGF01042017.1:0-17347 GCA_001625245.1 Calycopis cecrops
AATATCAAAATATCGGATACTTGTGATATATATATCCGACATATATCATGTTTGATATATATCCATTTTGTATGAAAGTCATATTGTGTTATCTTATGATTAAAAAAAACTAAAATGTTTTAATGGTTTATTTATATGGGTAAGTATCTACTTAAAATCAGGCAAATGAAACCAAAACATAAAATGTTGATATATATCACAAAAGTCATTGGATATATATCCTTCGAGCCCTCATAGAACACAAACTGCTTAAGTAGAAGTTAGTGATATCTTGGTACCGAATTGAGCCGGCACGACTGGGGAAGTATCTCTCGCGCACATGTTACTAGTGTGAAGTGGCAGCTATTGTAAAGACGTGTTCGTGTAACAAACATCCATCCAAATTTTCATATAATATGTAATGCTAGTAAGATTAAGATATCAAGTAATTGTTATATAATATACCTTTCTTTATCTTCTTTTTCAGTTTTTTTCTTTGTAACAATGGAGTGTCTTCTTCACTTTCATCTGTGACTTGTCTTTTCTTTTTGCGCTTCAGCTAATGGAAAAAAAATATTCAACAATTGTTTCAACAACTTAATAATATGACATTTCCTTTGTAATAGTTAGATATCGGATTATACACATTTGCATACAATACTACTTTATAGCGTTATTGCATATTTCGTTTTTGGTATTTATACCTCTCATTTTAGTTATTCATATGTGTAAAAGCGTGTCGTATCAACCGTGCATACGGCCGCCTCGCACAAACTCTGGGAGCGTGCTAAATATGCCGAAAATTCCTTAAGAAATATTGCAGTAATCTAATTAGAAAAAACTGTTTGTTAATCTATGAAGAAATAATTAGTGAAATACCCACTGATCTTAAACTATTTAATATGGATATTAGCTGATAAAACGTCAGTTTCATGTGGCAAACAAGCAACCAAAGGAGTTGAGTTGAGAGAACCAAAAGAGTGGGAGTTCCACTTGGTTACTTGCACGGTCCTATAAAAAACAAATCATTCATATTTCATAAATAATTCCATGATCTGAAGATCACAAGTTCCTGATTCTTCTGTGGAGTTAATAAAAAAAATATAGCTTATATTTAAATATAAGCAGCGAATACTATATTATATATAACATGTTAATGTGAAAATAAATATAAATTCTTATAGAAATGTTCTTTTGATTGTGCATATAATCCGATGTCTAGACTAATAATGTTAGCATCAAAAAAAACTAGAAAAAATAAAATATAAACATATTAGAGCCAAGTTGCTCTGATACAGCAGTTGGCTACCATTTGGCAGGCAAGGGCCACAAGGCGGCAAAATAAACTAAATGTGGGCCACACTTGTGATATTCACCATAGACCAGCCTAGCTTTTTTTTTGACTAGTTTGGCCTCCCTCCACAATAACTTATAACATGGTCGCGGGCCGCAAATAGGCCGTCAGCGGGCCGCGGGTTGCTGACCGCTGCTCTAATATAAATATAGATATATTGTTGCAAATTTTTGTAGGAATAAGTAGCAAAGTGTTCACAAAAAATTATGAAACTATATTGTATAGCTCTATTAACAACGATGAAAAAATGTTAAAGATTATACCAGAGGTGCATCTTCTTCTCCTTCACTTTCATCAGGTGGGATTTCAGATAATGGCTCGTCCTTAAATTGAGACATAGAATAATCACACGATGATGCAGTTGTATTTGCTCCAGCAAACCCATCTTCACTTTCTTCCTCTTTAATTTCCTGCTTAAGCCTAGCAGAGGAGTTTGGTTCAGAAAAATCAAGATCATCATCTTCCCTCTTCACTTCCACTTTTATTCTGCTTTCATCAATCTGTGGGATAGATTTTATAAGAAAGAATATTAGTTTCTAGAAAATTTGATGAATCTTATTCATGGTCATAAGTAATCTATATATCTACCAACACAAAGGAGATGTTCCATTTATGCATGGACTGTTAGCACACTCAATGCAGCTGATACAGGTGTTTAATAACACAGAAATAACATCAAATAGATTTCAATTTTAATAAAAATAGCCTTGTTTAATTGTACAATACCAGACATCAACAAAACCTGTGAGACCTGCCAACTGTCATTTTTCATAATAATATGGCTGAAAAATTGCTCTTAGTATGGCAATTATGGATTTTTGTACATTTCAACAAATGAAAATGTGGTCATAGTTTTAGTGTTAGCAGCTTTTTTGTTGATATTCTAAATTGATGAACTGTAATGAAACATCCCCTTTACCACAGTCATCTATATATTAATATGTGAAGCAATAACTTTTGGAACATTTTTAGGAAAATAGCGAGGACGGAAGAGTTATGAAATTTGGCACACTTATAGTTTACGTGTAAGAGAAATGCAGAACACTAATATTTTTTAATAGTAATGTTTTTAAAGTACTTTAATTTAATAAATAACTTTACACAGACTACCATGTATTTCACACATTTGCAAGTGTTGAAAACATAGATTTAGAATTGTTCTTACTACGTGAAAGATGTACAAAGTGTGGGAGCAAGTCAAATTAAGTTCCAATTATTGGCAAAGAAGAGAGACAGTAGATGAAATACATATGACAACATTATTTTTGCGAGTAAGAGACCACAGCAACCCACTTATAGTGCCACAAACATTTCTGACCCGGTCGTGGCGGCGCTCTTCTGACAAGAGTGACAAGTCTTGTCTAATTAAGTATTGCCATTAAATGATATATTCCGATTTTTAGGGTAAAAATAATGTCCGATGCAGGAAGTAATTGAAATTTTGGCATCACAATACTAAAATCATGACAACTATTATTTTATTAGTTATTTAGAAATAAAAGAATGTAGTATTATATTTTAATGCTGTAATTATGGTCGTGTAAAAAATCAAAATTACAAACAATCAACAATTTTACTTTATTCATTTATTAATGGAGCTTAGAGACGTTTCTCTTCTTGCATAAAAGAAAAGACTTTAAAAATATGTTCTCCAATCCCTTTAGGGTAAACGAGTTTTGTGCGTCGTTCCACTAATAAAACTGACAACAGATTGTCATTTCAAAATGACGGCTTTAGTTCCAGTCTTGGTCACCGGGCCAGAAAAGTTTGTGGCACTATAATCTAAATCTTACATGTGTTTTTGTAGTAATTCTGACATTTGTCAAATATTTTTTTTGTCTCACCTCTGTTCTGACATTGTGTATCTTGTACATTCTAAATCTATGATTGAAAATTCTACATTAATTCTATTCAATTCTAAATTGTTTACCTTAGTTACAATGTCAAAACATGTCATATGATATTTAGTTTTTATTTACAAAAATGTTTCATTTAGATCGACTATTGATCTTCTCAGTCCACTAGCTTTAAGGGTAAGGTTAAAAACTGAGCATTAGTTAACGAATAATAAAGAAACTAAATCGAGCACAGTTGCTTTTTGTAACTCAAATTGTTGATATATATATTATACATTAAAGAAACTATACCTGCAGAGGCTCATCTTTATCAGAATCTGGAGAGTCAACTGGTGCTGTCTCTCTATATCGTTCTACCTTTTCACTAGTGCTTTTTTCTTTACTTTTGCTGGAACTGTAAATATATCAATAACATAATTTATACTCTTTAAAGAAATTTAATTTTTTATTATCAAAAAGTAATTTATATACAAGGTTGATAAAAACGAAAGGCATTAAATTAAACCACATATACTATAAGTGCCTACAGTTAATCCGAAACTATTAAAAAAAGATTACAGCAAGTATACGAAAATACTTTTTTCAAACAAGTTAAATAGTGAAAAAATCTAATTATGCTTTTGTACCGGGCCAGTTCACCTCGCATGGGGTGAATGACCCCAATGGACTAATGGCTGCCGGGCGCTCGATAAGCTGATGATACAGCATGTACGATGTGAGAATAAACTTTAAAAAATTCCTGTGGCTAAACTATTGCTCCGATTGATCTGATTTTTGTTGTGTACCCTGGAAATGATACACAAATATGTGGTTTCATTTAATGCCTCTCACTTTTATCAACCTTGTATATTTTACTATTCAAAATTTATATAAAGTGCATTACATGTATTTTAATTTTAGATTGTTCTATCAATAAAATTATGCATTTTCATATATAAGCAGGGTATAGATCACAGGCTGTACCGAACAGTAAAAACAAATACTTATATATATCCTATCATATAGTTAAATATACAATCATATGGATTTTTCACAATTAAAATGTTATGTTACAGTATATCTAATTGTATTCAACTATCCCAATAGTTTATAAAACAAAGCTTTGTTCTAAATATACTTAAGATATCATGTTACAAGAGAAGGTGGATATTTGTTCAGCAGTGTACATACATGTAGATATTGAGAAATCATATACATGTTCTAAAAAGAATTTACATTATTATATTATTTACAAAATCTTTATTTTTCTAAAACTGGAAAAGCTTTTATGGCAATAACTAGGTTGTCCATCACTTTTAATATTCCATATTCATTTTATTAATCATCAATTAACTAGTACTTAGCATAATATAAAAAATATAATCAATTAAGCTTATAAATTAATTATTACAATTGGCATAGATTTGAATGCACATTATTACCAGAACTCCTTACCTATGTTTATCCTTTGAACTGGAACTAGAGTGCTTGTCTTTGCTACTACGATGATGATCTTTATCACTCCTGTGACGATCTTTTTCACGTTCCCGGTCTTTGTCTCGATCCTTTGATTTGTGTTCTTTATCTTTTGACGACGACGATGATGAATGTTCTTTAGACGATTTCTTGTCTCCATTGCTGCTTGATTTATGTCTGTCACTCCTCTCCTTATCCTTCTCACTGCGATCTCTGTTTTTATCTTTGTCACTTCTATGTTTGTCTTTATCACTTCGTTCCTTATTCTTATCACTACGGTCCTTGTCCTTATCTGAGCGCTCCTTGTGTTTATCACGCTCTTTTTCTCTTTCTTTATCCTTACTAGACGATTTGTGCGAGCTGCTGTGATTTTTACTGCTTGAATGTCTGTCCTTTTCTTTATCCCTATAAATTAAAGGGTAAAGCAATTTTACTTTTAGTCACTGTTATTTTAAGCGTCATTTACATATTACACTTATTGTACATCACACTAAGAAAGTCATATAGAAATGAATTAGAAAATTCTAGATTTATAACCTGCTAGAACTGCTGCTGTGTTTGGAGCTTTTATGGTCACGATCTTTGTCACGATGCTTGTCTTTACTCGAAGACTTGTGGCTGCTTTTATGTTTCTCCGAGTTACTGTACCCGTTGTGGATTCCGTTCACGTGTTCACTTTTGTTACCATTTACCTTTCCCTGCGAAAAGTAGAAATTTTAAAAGTTGGTTAAAAAGTACATAATATCACACATTGAAAAATTGTTAAGAACATATATTTTTAATAAATATAAAACAAACGACAATTCAAGAAATCCTAAAAACGACGCTTGGGTTCTCATAAAAAAAAGAGTACTTTAACAGACGCCATATTGGGACTTAGAAAATTTTTGCTTCGTAGCAGTATTAACCACCAGTGTACCAAGAAAAGTGTAGTCTTAAAAGAGATAAAGTATTAATCAACATGTTAATCTCAATATTTTATGTTATTCTCAGTACTTACTGCATCGCAATCATTATCACTGGCAGGATTTTCGACACTCATTTTGCCAACGTTTGATGTCGGTTGCTCTAAATTACATGAGGGCTGCCGACCGGACACAGATTGTGCCGCGATGTGATGTGACGAACGTGCGTGCGCTTCTCGCAAATATCTTCAACTTCAAGGGGGTTATACGGGCTAGTTCAATGCACTCTTTTTTTTTAGTATCTTCATTTTGTATTCTTCATCTTTAAACTAACCTTTGATATTTTTCAAGTATTTATTTTTTTTCATTTATATACTAGTTTTAATTTTTAATTTATTTAAAAAAAAATTAGAGAAGTTAAAATCAAAGAGATCTATTTAATTTAAAAAAAAATGTTTAAATGGCCAAAGAAATAATATATAAAGTAGGTTGATAAAAGCGAGAGGCATTAAATTAAACCACATAATATACTTTATGTGCCTACAGTTAATCCAAAACTATTAAAAAAAAGTGTACGACAAGTATACGAAAGTAGGTACTTTTTTCAAACAAGTTAAACAGCGAAAAATGAAATCATTCTTTGTACCGGCTCGGACAGCAAAGGGCAACTTCGTACAGGGTGAGTGACCCCGGCCGGCCCATATTCACTATCAGCTGACAGTACTGCGTTTACAAAGTGAGAAAAAACTTTAAAAAATTCCTGTGGCGAAACTATTGCTCCGGTTGATGTGATTTTTGTTGTGTAGTCAGGAAATTATACACCTACATATATATCTCATATATAAAATTCTCGTGTCACAGTTTTCGTTGCCATACTCCTCCGAAACGGCTTGACCGATTCTCATGAAATTTTTTGAGCATATTGAGTAGGTCTGAGAATCGGCCAACATCTATTTTTCATCCCGATGTTCCTACGGGATCGTAAGTTACGCGGGTGAAACCGCGGGGCGCAGCTAGTATTATATATAATGAATAATGAAGTACTTTTTTCAAACAAGTTAAATAGCGAAAAAATGTTAACACTCTTTGTACCGGGCGCGGGCGGCTACTGCGAGCACGGGGTGAATGACCCCGGCTGGCCATAGTCGGCGGTCAGCTGTGATACAGCGTGTACGAAGTGAGAAAAAACTTTAAAAAATTCCTGTGGCTAAACTATTGCTCCGGTTGATCTTTGTGGTGTAACCTGGAAATGATACATCAACCTTGTATTTGTGTATCGGACTATTATTAGGTACAATGAGAGTTCCTTTGTTTTTGACAGAGAAAGATCTGGTCGTCCACGTAGTGTTAGTACGAAAAAGGTGTCAAAGCTGTGAGGGAAAGAATTCGAAGAAATCCTGTACAAAAGAAAAGATTTCATATCGGGAAATAAGGATAGCACCTACAACCACGTCGCGTATTTTAGGAGATGACTTGGGACTTGCAGCCTATAAGAGGCACTGGTTCTTTCTTAACTGATAAATTAAAGATGAATAGGGTGGTAAAATCGAAATAAATACTGAAGCGGTAAGCAAAGGGAGATCACAGAAAAAAATTGTTTATGGATGAGAAATTTTTTATAATTGAGCAACATTTTAACAAAAAAAATGACTGTATTTATGCTTAAAGCTTTATAGAAGCTTCCCAATTAGTCAATAGAGTGCTACGTGGGCATTATCCGACTTCAGTGATGGTTTGGTGGGGTGTTAGCTATGAAGGAGTGACTGAGCCATATTTTTGTGAAAAAGGTATTAAAACCACCACAAGTGTATCAAGAGTTCTTGAGAAGGTAGTTAAGCCCCTTAATAACACCATGTTCAATCACCAAGTATGTTCCTTCCAGCAAGAATCGGCGTTGAGTCATAAAGCTCGGTCCACGCAGTATTGGTTGGAAGCAAACGTATCGGACTTCATTAGAGCTGAAGACTTGCTGTCATCTAGTTCCGATCTTAATCCGCTGGATTATGGTCAGTTTTAGAGAGTACAGCTTGCTCTAAACGCCATGATAATTTGGAGTCCCTAAAACAATGCATACGATTGGCAGTGACGAATTTTCCCATGGAAAGTGTACATGCTTCTATTGACAACTGGCCTCAACGTTTAAAGGACTGTATTGCAACAGATAGCCAATGGAGACCACTTCGAATAAGCTTTTTATATTTTTAATTGTTTTATATTTGTGTATTTAACTAATACATGTAAAAGTAATAAATGAAATTTGCAATTAAAGAAATATTTTTTTTTGTAACAGAATTCAGAAATTATGCCTAGACTAGGTATAATGTCTAGACATTAAAGGTATTCATATTTGTATACTGTAAACGGGACTTAATCGCGTTTTTATAAAATCGAAGTATTTACCTCGACGCTCGACGTTTCGGCCGCAATGCAACGGCCGTGGTCACGAGTAGACTGATGCTCCGTGGTGTCCTTGTCTCGATTGCAGTATCCCATTTACAGTATACAAATATGAATACAAATCGTGAAAGCTTAAAACAATTTATTATAGGTATTTTATAATCATTAGAAAATACCTAGTTTGTTGTGTTTTACATGGTAATTACACAATGGTTCACCTATTATGACAACCAAATTTTTAGAGCGATGTTAATATGCATCATCTACAATGATAAATAAGAATAATAATAATATATTTAAAATTATTATTACGACGGTGACGTATTGTTCGCAGGTTTTTAAAAACAATTTGTACTGGAGCTGGTAGCACATTTCTTGTAGCAAAGGCTGGTCTAAGCGTATTTGAAAAAAAAAACCAACGTCCAACGCCAACGTCATTTGTGATTTGCCAAATACCATGAAGAATTAAATTTGTTTGCGACTGCGACTGCAAGTAACTGCAAGCAATCTGTAATCTGTTATTATTAGCTGTGGTACCTTTGATTTACGTTTATTTCGTTGAATCGCGTTGCATAAAGTATTATTGTAATATTATTGATATGAATACATCAACAGTTCAATGTGAAGTTGGAGAAAATACTTGTAAAAATCTTAAAGACCGGAAAGTAAGTAGTGATCTAAACGAAGAGGAGAATAAAAAAGAAGACCATGTTTCTGTGGTTGCAGCACATTATAATCACTTAGAAGAGAAGGGCATTAAAGAAAGATTTAATTCCCCTATATTCTATTTGCGAAATATAAATAATTGGGTTAAAAGCGTCCTCATTCAAGAATACGTCGATAAAATTCGTGAAAAAGATTATGGCAGACGCCTTAGAATACTCGATATATGTTGCGGCAAAGGCGGTGACATGGGAAAGTGGCAAAAGGCACGAGTCGAACACGTAGTATTTGCAGATATAGCAGAGATATCTGTTAAACAATGCCTGGAACGCTATTTAGATTTACAACGTCGTGCTGGTAATTTATTTTCAGCCGAGTTTATTGCAGCTGACTGCACAAAAGATACATTGCGTGACAAATACAAGGACCCGTCGATAAACTTCGACTTAGTCAGTTGTCAGTTTGGATTGCACTACAGTTTTGAAAGTTTGACTCAAGCACGACGTATGCTGACTAACATATCAGAATGCTTAAAACCAAATGGTTATTTTATTGGTACTATTCCAGATGCTTATGAAATTGTTAGTCGATGTCAAAAATCTCCAAATAATATGTTTGGTAACAAAATTTTCAGCATTAAACTTTTATTTGATCCAAAACAAGGCTACCCACTTTTTGGAGGCAAATATGACTTTAATTTAGAAGGTGTTGTAAATTGTCCAGAGTTTTTGGTGAATTTTGAACTTCTTGTTAAATTAGCTTCACAATATGGTTTAGAATTAGTTTATAAATCTAGATTTGCTGATTTTTATAATGAGCATTCATCAAAATATAATAGCTTATTGCACAGAATTATATGTTTAGAGCCTTATCCAGCTCCACCTGGAAAAACATTAATTGGTGAAGAATCAGATTATGAGCACGCAAAGGAATTCTTAGATAGTTTAAATAATGGAGCAGAAAGTACTCGATTAGGTACTATGTCACTAAGAGAATGGGAGGCAGTAAGTAAGTATCAAATTTAAGTGTCAAGATTCATAGTTCCAATTTGAATGAACTTAACAAACTTGGTATATGTGGATTAATATGAAATATATCCTGAAAATATTGTACATAAAGTATATGATGTTAAAATTTTAACACTATTTCATATACTCTAGCACACGCGAGCTAACCCATATAATGTTAGATAAGGCTGCTTTGGTCACAACTGTGTTTACCATCCAGTCATTTATTTTATATATACTTTTTCCTATACTTTAGTATAGGAAAAACATTTTCATGTAAAATGTTGCAAATATAAGATGTCTCAAATCTCCTTTCTATATGCCTTAACCCTAAAGGCCCTAAAACTTCACAAACTTTGCACCAACGGTCATAATGTGTAGAAGAACATTTTGCTACCATCAAACTGTTATATTAATGTTTAGAAAAGTAATGAATGTTGAATTTATTGTTATATTTCAATTTATATGTGATACTAAAATGGTCAAGCCTCTATTTGCTCTATTGATATTAATTTTACTTCTTGTTACTACAAAAAATCTTTTTGCGTTGTAATGAGTATAATAGTAATAAGTACTTATGAGTAGTAATAAAAAGATTTTTCGGATCATGTTTGGATTAATAAAATTTTTCTATTTACAGCAATTTATACAACATTTGCATTTAGAAAATGCAAAAACACATGGACTGCTGATGGAAAGCCTTTATATATAACAACCAGTGATAAAGACCAATCTACCTCAACCAACAATTATTAAACAAGTAAAATTTAGGACAATAAGTTGTCATTAGTGATTGTTTGATAAAACTCACGAATTAGTTACAATTAGGTTATTGCATGAATTTTTATATGTATACATAGGTTTTTCACATCTATTATTTGTATTGTTAAAGTTATTTGATTGTTCAAGATATCTGGTTTTAATGAAATGTTAAATCTTATTAAATTAAAGTTCAGTATTAAGTCCATTGCTTAATTCAAATTTGACATCAATATGTATACAAATTATGTATACAATAGTTTAAATGAAAAAATAAATCGTGTCTGACACTTTTCTATGTGTTCTTTAATAAGAAACAACTACATTTTTTATAACATAGACATTATCGTTTAATATATCGGGAGTTAGCTTCCAATATTTATATTGTGCTCCACATATCTAGTTTAAATATTTGATCCATAAGGGCGCATTCACATATACGTCCGTTTTACAGGATCCGTTTTACCGGATCTGTGGTAGCGTATGTAGTTGTATGAGCGAGTTCACACATAATCCGTTTTACTGGATCCGTTTTACTGGATCCGTTTTACTGGATCCGGTATACCGGATCCAGTAAAACGGATCCAGTAAAACGGATCCAGTATTTTTTATTATACGTTTATGTGAACGGACGTATTTTTTTTTTATTTTTTTTTTTATGATATAGGGGGGCAAACGAGCAGTCGGAGCCATTTTCGTGACTACCGACGTCCATAGACATCCGCTAGTATCACATAAACGTATAATAAAAAATACTGGATCCGTTTTACTGGATCCGTTTTACCGGATCCAGTAAAACGGATCCGTTTTACCGGATCCAGTAAAACGGATCCAGTAAAACGGATCCAGTAAAACGGACGTATATGTGAACGCGCCCTAACTGAAAATGCTTTATTGGATTTTATTTCAGTATATTAAGTTATTTGACAAGCTTGATGTTTTAGATGCTTTTCAGCATACGCAGATAATCTGAGATGACAGATATACCATTACCATATAAGTTACTAGGAACGCCCTGTGGTTTATCTGCAGACTGCTCCCATTGTCGTAACGTGAACCAGTCTATCTGATTAGTATTCATCTTTATTATTATCATTTAAAAGTATTTGTATATTTATATATCTACTATTCAAAGAATATAGATTACATAGTGCATACTATCACATTACGTTCATGGAAGTGGAGTGTGCAGGGCGCTGCTAATAGCTGATTGAGACATTGTCCATATCAGCCTACCTGTGACTATTTCATTAGTCTACCAGTGACTGAAACATCGAGTAGTACAACAAGTAACTGAATAAACTCTGATAAAATCTATTAGTGTAGTTTTATTATAATCATTTATATTCATGTGAGTAAACTTAAGACAGCATTAATAGAGATCCAGTTGTTAATAATAATATTTTTTGTATATTTTTGAATGAGAAAATTAATACAATGTTAAGTCAACTATAACTTTAAATATACAATTTTTATGATTAGTCCTAAATTTATGGTTATGATGAATTGGTGCTAGAAGCATGTGCCCAATTAGTTAGACTAGAATAGAATTACTTTGATAGCAATAGTAACAGTAAGATTTACCACATGTTGCCTGTTTACCAATGTATATGCAAAATTTTTCAAAATGTATACCTTTGCCATTTATGATTTGATAATTTGTTTGTTGCTTTCTTCTCCATATGTTTCAATTAGCAATTAGCCAGATAAAGAATGTTTCATAGGCATATTTAAGTAATATGTTTATTAGTAACAGCTAGTGCCTTTTTCATTGTGAGATGTGATGTGAGATATTCCTCTCTCACATGACATCTCCTTAAAAGTGATCGCTATGCTGTCCCGTTTCCTGCGATTTGTCAGAAGCTGGTATGAAGGCGACACATTTGCGTATGTGGCCGTAAAGGGGCGTCGGTAGTTACACTAAGTGAGAAGTGAGAACCAACATTACAACCTTTCAGTATAATCTGTCATACAATGGAGAATGTTACCTATTTTTGATAAATAGCTCTCCATATTCTTTGTCAAAAACAAAAATTACTAGTGAAAAAAATATTTCGATACCTCAATTAGTTTCCGATTTATAAGTAAAACAAGTTGTACCGCGCGACGCGGGCTGCCCGTGAAGTGTGACGTCACACTACAACGCGCTCAGGGCGCTCGCAGTCGCGCGTCCTTATTACTTACTTCTTACGATGATATCTCAAAAACTATTCATCTGATTGATATATTGTAAAGGGCAATTTTAATCTGCAATAAATGCTTAAGCTACTAACATATTCATTTAGATAAAGATTAATACTGAGCTAAAGAAAATTGCTTTGAAAATAACGTAATTTTTTAATTAAAAATTTGAGCATAAAAGTGACTATTGTAAGTAAACAATAAGAGATAGAGATATGTTATATTAAACTTTTTTGTAGCATTTTTATAGATTTTGAATTCGCTAGTACATTATTATAGTCAACTAAATCTTTGCTAGTTTACGCGGCGTTTGCGTGGAAAGCTCCCAGTTGGCGAGATTTTTGGCGACCCCTTCAACACTTAACGCCGTATTTCTGCTAATTTACATAAAAGCATAGTAATTTATATGCCTAAGCGTTCCTCAAAAGTCATTCCTTCTATTATTGAAAAACGTATAAAAATCCGTTGAGTAGTTTTTGAGTTTATCACGTTCAAACAAACAAAGACGCAGCCGAGCGACTTATTTTTATATGTATAAAAATACTTCTTATAAACGTCTTTTATTATAATTTTTTTCAGCTTCCTGCATTTTCGAAACTGTTATACATCCGTAGAGTAGGTATCTCAAATCACGAATTTTAATCCGGATTCAGTTATTGTATCGCGCGACGCGGACTGCCCATGACTTCATTCGTTGTACCAATACACCTCAATCTGCCTCAGTCCGCTCGCGGGCGCGCGCCCGTGAGGTTTTACGCTTTGGTAGTAGCTACTTAGCTACTTTTAAAATGTCCAATCCCAAGTGTAGAAAATCATGTGTTGTGCCGAAATGTACTAATACAACTATCAATTCGCCGGAAAAGTTGTTTTTTTCGTTCCAATGAATGTCAAAATGCGAAACAAATGGTTAAAAGCTATAAAGAGGTTAGATTCTATTGGACACAAAAGCACAAGGGCGAAACCGCTAGTGGAAGCTAGTTTGGGATCAACCCATGTATGTTTACGTGACCGTTAGCGGGACTCGATATTTTTCGAAACTTCGAAGGACAAAGAAAATACTCATGTGCTTTAAGTGTATAATGAAAACAACAAAAACATCAAAATGAAACAAAAAGTAGTATATTTATTTATATAAGGGCCTTATTGGGACAAACTTTCAAGCAATTTGGCATACCTAGTAACATTCTCCATTCGGCTACATGCATGCGTGCAGCGTGTCACACCTCTTACTAAATGTAATATCCAAGATTTGTATTAAATAAAAGGAGTAGGTGATGTATGTATGTATGCCCTTCAGGGCTCAGGTGTGATTCTGCACTGTTCGCATTTTGTTGTTCACACCCCGTGAGGTGCTACAGAGTATCATTGCCGGTTGGTATGCAATGAAAGAGCAAGAAGTTTTGAACATAACTTACGAATATTGTGCCACCGGTAGAGGCAGCTGTAAACATACCATAATGAAAGTGTAATAACAGTTTGTAAGAACGAAATGACGGAATCAAGATGTCTTCAGATAAACGAGGGTACAATAGCTCAATCGGATTAAAATTTGTGATTTGAGATACTCTACGGATGTACAGCTTCGAAAATGCAGGAAGCTGAAAACATTTATAATAAAAGACGTTTATAAAAAGTAATCTTATACATATTATAAAAATAAGCCGCCCGGCTGCGTCTTTCTGTTTGTTTGAACGCGATAAACTCAAAAACTACTCAACGGATTTTTATACGGTTTTCAACAATAGAAGGAATGATTTTTGAGGAACGTTTACGCATATAAATTACTATGCTTTTATGTAAATTAGCAGAAATACGGCGTTAAGTATTGAAGAGGTCGCCAAAAATCTCGCCAACTGGGAGCTTTCCACGCAAACGCCGCGTAAACTAGCAAAGATATAGTTGACTAATGTACTAGCGAATTTAAAATCTATAAAAATGCTACAAAAAAGTTCAAGATAACATATCTCTATCTCTTATTTTTTACTTACAATAGTCACTTTTATGCTCAAATTTTTTATTAAAAAATTACGTTATTTTCAAAGCAATTTTCTTTAGTTCAGTATTAATCCTTATCCAAATGAATATGTTAGGTAGCTTAGGCATTTAATGCAGATTAAAATTGCCCTTTACACTATATCAATCAGATGAATAGTTTATGAGATATCATCGTAAGAAGTAAGTATTATGGACGCGCGACTGCGAGAGCCCTGAACGCGTTGTAGTGTGACGTCACAGGCGGTCCGTGACCGTAAGCGGAACTCAATATTTTTCGAAAGTTTGAATGCCTGTAAAATCAAAACTACTAGGAATTTTTGAATGAAACAAAAAGTAGTATATTTATTTACTTACGGGCCTTACTGGGACAAATTTTCAAGCGATTTGGCATACCTAGTAACATTCTCCATTATTTAATACACTTTTCAAACTTTATTTATGTAATTTTTGTTATTTGCTGTTTTAATAGACTAAAAGCGGGAACAGATAACCTACTTACATATTCGTATAGAAATTTCAACTGACTGCCTGTTATGGATCACGAGTTAAAGTTTGCTACATACATTAGATACCTATGCAATGTCATAATTTTATTACTTATAAACTTATTTGTGGCTAATACTTATAGAACAATAATTTAATAAATATATTTTGCACAAACAAATAAAGTTTTTCTTTATGAACCTAATAAATAAAATGTATTATGAAGTACATAATAAGTTTTAAATATAGTCTATATAGTATAATATATTACGATTACTGCTCATATGCGGCCGCCTTTTTCAACAGGACGCCGATGTGCGTCCGCCGCACCTCAAAAACGAAAATAAAATCGTTTTTTTTCTGTTCGCCAACCTTATGCCGGATTTACATTACGAAACAAGTGTCATGCATGATAAAACAAGTTTCATGAAACTAATTGTAGCACATGTGAAACTACTTTCGTTAAAAATTATAGTGTCATGAAATCATCAGTATTGCGTAGATAATGGCCCTGTCAAAATCAGAGTTGTATTTTATGATGCAAAACGTCGTCTTAACGTATATATATAGGTCGTATAGGTTTATTTAGGTTTATTAATCTGTGGTATAGGTCGGTAGAAACATATAGGTCCCCAGTTGCCATACCCGTAGTATTACTTTTTTTTGCCTTCATCAGTTCATTATTGTAGTATTTGTACATAATTACGAAGTATTCGTATTTTGCTAATAACATCTTTAACAGTTTCCATTAGCATGGATTCTTTGATTGTTTTGTATGCCGCTTCGCGAGCATCTCTATTTTTATGCTGCGGGTGTTTCGGATCCCAAAGACATTCATTGATAAATTGTATATTTTTATCGCATGTCCAACGTTGGTTAGCCATTTTTTGGCGCGTATTTGTCTGCTATTCAACAAAAAACCACACGTCTACTCTGCGCAGGTGCTGTCGCGACACTAGTTTCGTGTCACATTTACATCATGAAATTAGTTGCATGACATTAGTTTTACAAAAAATATGCGCATAGCACGAAACTACTCCAGTGTCACGAAAGTAATGCATGCATTGTAAAACTGAACGTTTACACGTGAAATTACTGGTCAAATTAGTTTTATCAAACTAATTTCAAGCCACTAGTTTCGTAATGTAAATCCGGCTTAAACAGTTAGCTTGTTAATTGTAGGCAGATATACGCGGAGCTAAGTAAAGGGGTTTATTTTTGTCACAATCAGTTAAATCTGCCATTAATAGTTAAAACTTTAGAAATTAGTGATTTTGCTAAAAATTATGGGTGAAAACAGTAAGTAAAAGTAAAATAATATATTATAAATCGTTTTACAATAAATTGTCACCACATAATAGTAGTTTATGCAACTGTCATATAAAGAAGGGTATTAAAACACGTGTGTGAATTTTTGAAACGAGCGAATGCGAGTTTCAAAATAGTACCTCACGAGTGTTTTAATACCCGTGTTATATGCAGTTGCATACACTACTTTATCTTCACTAATTTAATTAATCAATGAATCAAACATTGCGAAACATGCAAGCAATAAATCAATCAATCAATCAAGCAATCAAGCAATCAATCAATCAATCAATCATTCAACCAATCAACCAATCAACCAATCGACCAATCGACCAATCGACCAATCGAAAAATCGACCAATCGACCAATCAATCAATCAAGCAAGAAGAATTAAAAATTTTGAAATAAGTCTTTCTCACCACTCTCTCTCTCTCTCGCTCTCACACAGTGTTATAATGAGATTTTACGATATCGATTTGGATATTATAACATCATGTCAATTGAGTTTTTTGTTGTCTGAGCTATAACAGTAGTTATTATAAGTCAAGTATTGGTAACATAAGTAGAATGTTACAACATTAGTGTAGATAAAATAATTTAAACACGATTAACTATTTTATCTACACTAATGTTGTAACATTCTACTTATGTTACCAATACTTGACTTATAATAACTACTGTTATAGCTCAGACAACAAAAAACTCAATTGACATGATGTTATAATATCCAAATCGATATCGTAAAATCTCATTATAACACTGTGTGAGAGCGAGAGAGAGAGAGAGTGGTGAGAAAGCCTTATTTCAAAATTTTTAATTCTTCTTGCTTGATTGATTGATTGGTTGATTGGTCGATTGGTCGATTGGTCGATTGGTCGATTGGTCGATTTTTCGATTGGTCGATTGGTCGATTGGTCGATTGGTTGATTGGTTGATTGGTTGATTGGTTGAATGATTGATTGATTGATTGATTGCTTGATTGCTTGATTGCTTGATTGCTTGATT
>LUGF01042017.1:27508-46316 GCA_001625245.1 Calycopis cecrops
TAAATGAGCGTGTTGCGCCAATGTCGCAGGTTCGAATCCTGCCTAGGTCATGGATGTTTATCTATTTATTACTTACTAGCTGCGCCCCGCGGCTTCGCCCGCGTAAATTTCGATATCGTGGAAAATCATTCCATGGCATCCCTCAGGAACATTTTTTCGGGATAAAAAGTATCCTATGTTATTTCTAATACCTCCAGGAATATGTGTACAAAGTTTCATAATGATCGGTCTAGTAGTTTTGGCGTGAAAGCGTAACAAACAAACTTACATTCACATTTAAAATATTTGTAGGGATGTATTTCTATAATGAAAATCTTAAATATATAAAATTTATAAAAACAATTAATTATATTATTACTTCGCACGGGGCAAGGATAACGTAGTGTGTGAATTCCACAGATATTTTACACATTATTTTTGAGGTCGATACACTGTCTCTGTGCTAGAACTATAACAGCAATATTCGGACTCGGAAGTCACTACTTGGATGTAGTCTCGGGCTTAATGACGTTAAATTATGACCACTGCGTAGTCAATGATATAATAGGCATTGTTTATTTTAATAGCAGCATGATGCATTATTAGCATGGTGGTACTAATTAGTTTTGGTGGACACTGGGTAGGTACTTGCTAATAAGCTCTAATTTTCGTACGGCCGAACTTCACCAAGTCTTTTCTTCTTCTAAACGTGAAGATTTCTTCATGTTTAGAAGAAGAAAAGACTTGGTGGGCTAATAAAAAAAGATTTTATACAATAAAGAGGTATAGCTGAAACTGAGGACTATTTTCAGAGTTAGAGAATTCCAGGATTTAGTGTAATGAGTTTTAAGAAGAACATGCAGAAAAAAATATATTTTTCAGAGATGAAGTCTCTTCCAAGTGACAGAGTTGATGCCCTCGTACGTTGTTTTTTTGTTTCTAGGTACCTGTCTTTTAAAAACAAACACTAGCCTTAAGCCTAAGTAGATATAAGACGGATATAAATTGGCCAATATGGCTTCCTTTCATTTAATTACCCAAATAGAATAATACATACATAGTAAGACGTAACAAGTAAAAACTTATATTTTTTTAGGGTTCCATAGCCAAATGGCAAAACACGGAACCCTTATAGATTCGTCATGTCTGTCTGTCTGTCCGTCCGTATGTCACAGCCATTTTTTCCGAAATTATTGGGTCTTCGTACGTGAAACTTTGTAGGTTGATATATTCTGTAAACAGCTATTCGATTTTTTTATAAAAATAAAGAAATTAAAAAATACATAGAACTGAATCTTAAAATATATTTTTTTCATCTAACCTTATGTGAGGGGTGTCTATGAATGTTATTAAGGTTACTAAAACCATTTTTCGTTAAAATCAATTGTATGAAAGAGAAAGATTCCAAAGTGGAGAGCTGAGTGTTCCACCTAATGCTGTTGTAGGTCTCAACGAAAACTTTCAATAAAAATTTATTTGAGCGAGATATCATTCTTACTTCTTCTTATTCTTCTTGTTGTACGTCGTTGATAGTTAGGTATTGAAATGTAGTGCACCTTTTTCATGAACTTAATGCACAAATGATGTGGAAATGCAAAGGAGCCTAATACAATTTCGTCGGATTGATTTGAATGTGGACGTGGCTGAATGTAACAATGGATGTTGCGTATTCCGTGGACTGCGCGCCGAACCAACGTTTCCATTCTGAAAGAGTTGCAAATAACAACAAGGCTTACTACTATCTGTTTCCAACGCATTCGAAACTACTGCGGGCACGTTGCTCAGAGATCATGACAAGCTGGTGAAGCTTTTGCTACTGGGACAAGTTGAAGGAAAAAGACGACGAGGTTGATTATCTACCCGCTGGACAGGTTTGGTGAAGATACTAATACCTACTAAGCAATAAAGACAACCGAAGGACACCGAAGGACACATGGGAATATATAGAGCGGCAGATGATCAAATTACATTCTTTCAGCTAGACACGACCTTCAGCAATGAAGATAACGACTAAAAAGGACATGACTAGGGTTGGGTTCGGCAAGGGCAACAACCCCCCTCTCTCTCGGCGAGATGCCCGATGGACAGACGGACTCCTCCCCACTCTGACGTCGAGACAGCTCGCGCTCGGTAGCTAAAATGGCCTCGGCGCTGACGTGAACGTTTGGCTCATGGTGAGGATCATGCCGGATGTCTAGTGCACCGCAGCGAGTGCTATATATAAATGAATAACATTGAATAGCTCCGTAGTTAAAGTAGCGAAATAGTGTCCTCGAGATAACATTATTTGAGAATATTATTTGAGAAATGTTGTTTAGTACTTTAATAGAAGTATAATTGGCTGCCTCTAGGTCGAGGTCGTGGTCCTACGAATGTACAATCACGGCATGGAGATCCCCGATTGCAAATCCAGGTCGAACCAATTCGAATTTCTAATAACACTCCGGAGTCAAGAAGTTGGCAGTATTACATTCCGTACCTCAGAGAGCACTAAAGCCGTCGGGTCCCTGCACCTCATTTCTCTCGGGTTGTGTCGGATTGTCGTCCCGTAGGAATAGGAGAATTAGGGTATAGAGAGTACACTTGTGGCTGCGCAAAATTATATTGTGGTTACAATTTCTAATCTTAGGACAGGGATACCGAACAACGCTAATTTCACTGCCACTTTTTTATTTATACTTTATTATAATTCTCTGTCTAGCTCGTGTCCGCTTCCGAAAGCGGTGTATTTCTATTAGGTCCCAACTTTATCCCTAACGCTGGAGGCTTTGTTTATATACATGTCTAGATAGCAAAGAAAACGTCTCATTTTACGCACAATGTGTGCGTGACTGTTATGTGCAGATTGTTTTAAAACCGTCAATGTGTGCGTGTAAAGGGATACCAACAGCATAAAATAATTACCTTACATTTTGTTACTAAATCAGACGGAATTACAGCAAACCTTAAAAATGATGGATAATTGGTTTTTGTCTGTAGGTATGTTGTGCGGCGTTCACGTAAAAACTACTGCCACGTTGCGTGGCGCGCCGCACCATATCCCGGTCTCACTCTAAGGAATTTCTAAATACAATAATAGCAGAGTTATTGTATTTAGAAATTTGTTGTTAGCCGAATACTTAGGAGACGAAACTTAGTAGATATTAGATAATTTTTGTCGTCTTATCGAAATTAAGCTACTCAGGAAGAAATAGCATGACAGTCCAGACAGACAGACCTTATCATTACGAAAAATACTATTAATAGGTATAACCTGTACCAAGTATTTGTCAGCTAAAAAGTTGCCCCTTGCCTCCGTTATATGAAATTATACAAAGTTTGAATTAAATTAAGATTCCTAAGATTTCATCTAAACAATTTTGAAAGTTTTAATTAAACATTCGAATTTCCCGTCTTGACATGGCTCCACTTTCACTTCCAATCATTTTATAACGTCAAATGAGTGATAAAATATGGTAATCGTGGACGTGCCGACACTTTTTTTATTGCATAGAGGGCAATCTTATATACAACTAGCTGCGCCCCGCGGTTTCACCCGCGTAACTTTTCATAAGAATCGGTCAAGCCGTTTCGGAGAAGTATGGCAACGAAAACTGTGACACGAGAATTTTATATATTAGATAGAAATTATATACTACTTATATACTATAAGAACTAGCTGCCCGACAGATTTGTGAATCTAAACCATTCTCACATCCCCTTCAACACACACAAAAAAAAACTTCAAAATCGGTCCAGTCGTTTAGGCTCCCCCTAACAGCTTCAGTGACATACACACGCACACACGAAATACAATATAATATATTAAGATAATGATAATAATTTTTATTACACACACACCAATAGAAGTAACTTACAAAAAAAAAATAATAAAAAAACAGGAATGTACAATCCGGCGACCTTATCGCTTCAAAGCGATATCTTCTAGGCAATCCTCATAATACTAAAGTAGTCAAAAGGTAATGTAAAAAAATAACATATTTGTATTAGATAAAAAGAAAAATAAACAAGCAATTAACATAATATACATAATTAGTTATACAATAAATACATTACCAAGTATATATTTAAATCGTTTAATCTATCCTACCAAGTACAAAAAATAATACAAAATTGTATTGTAATATTGCAATGCAATATTGTATTATACATTTCATTGAATACTATGCACAAAAAGCACCTTCATAATCATAAGGTAAGCCGATGTTTGACCCGGATTATGCGAACGACAGCTGTATAAAAATAGGCAATGGTTTAATTTTGAAACGCTCTAAATATTCTTTATTGCAATATATTTACACAAAATTAAATTAAATTGTGATCGACAAATACTCTAATACTATTTGATTTTTAATAGATATTAAAATTTTCGTTTAAAAAGGTTTTGAGACGACCGTCCAATTTAAAATATTTTTAGTATATTAACTTTGCTCTGTGTTAAAATACCAGCCGGAACAGTGGATTAATTTAATCGCCAGTCCGTCGTCGGCGGTCAATCGTCTATTGAACAATACTACAAAAATTATAACATGTTCAGGATAAATACCCATATTATACAACTCATCGACGCGACTCGCAAAATTCAGTTTTCAAAAAACATTCTGCACCCGCGTGGGGTCAACAGATTGTTTATTATTTAGATATATTCATAAGAAGTTATTTGTTAGCCGGTGCATTTAGAATATGAAGGGAATACCATTAATTTAGATAATTAGGTTACAATTAGGATTTCGAACAGGTAAATACTCATTGTAGACAATGACTAATAAAAAAAATTAAATCTCAAATAATAGATGTGTAAAATTATACATACATATACAATGTATTAAAATTATGCATAATTTCTAAAAACTCTTTAATGAAACACCGAGGCGAACGGATCTCTGCTTCTGGCTACTGAACAAGCCGAAATTAGCATTTAGCCATATTTTGAAATAACATGTCACATGGCAAGGTATAGATTGCAGTTTTAGGCTTTTATGGTTTAATACTTTTAAACTTTCGCGTTGCATGATATTTTAATTTATGCATACGGGGATTCTATGATTTAAATAGATACTAAAGGCGCCTTCTTGCTCTAGAATTCTGTTTTAATCGGTTAGACTTAGTCTATGAACCACTTTCACGTTAAAACCAGAGAGAAAGGAGCTTGTATCATTAAAGCTCCGCTGTAGAACTTAGAAATATTTACATTGATAACAGATAGGCACCTGTTTGAATCCATTTGCGATGTATATTTCTACTATGTGAAATATCGTGCTCGTCACAGGACCGCATTATTTCATAGTGGACTCTGACTCTCAAGCGTGGAAATGGATGTTTAAACACATGGACTATGCCCAGTTCAGCAGCCAGCGCAGTACCCCAACCATTTCCTGCAAGCAGTTGGCAAGTTGATAAACAGTTTCGTTTCAGAGATAATTTTCTGCTTACAAACAAAATTGGTTTGGTATGCATTTTAAAAATTAACTTTATGTTAATTGACATTACAGTGTTGCCAACAATAATACAATTACCTCGGCGCTTAATGTAGAGTTGGAAAACCGTTTTTCCCGCACATGCGTATTTCCTAGTCTGTGGATTTTCACGTGTGACAGAGGCTGTCGGCGCCGGGGGCGCACAGTCGTCGCGCGACACTCGGCGAGCCGGCCTCGTCTACACATCCGATATTTTAAATATTCTCCGTTTGCTCGTTCAAAACATTACTGCTTTATTGTTTTATGAGTGACAATTGTTAGATTAATTGTGGTGAAATGTCAGTGGTGTTTATGTGATGCGTTGACAATACTTGATGAGTGAGTTGGTATGGTAATAAGTGTATGTAGCTGTAGTGCAATTAAATTCAGGTGACGTGATGTAGTCAATGCCATGTTTTGTGCAAATTTAAATTTTTGAAAAATTTTAAAAATTTTGATCCTTTTTCCCGAATAATATGTAACTAGGATACTGGGAATTACAATTATTACTTTAGTCGAGTAATTCAACACAAACGAATTGTAGGTACCTACCTATTACCTATTATTATGTATCTACTTTATCTCGTTATAACTTTGTAGTTAAGAACAAATGATTACTTCAGCCTATCGAGACTAAACGTTTTATTATACCTAATAAGTACCTACCTATTTATGTATTTACTTTCTGCTCTTTCCTTTCATCTATTCAGTACGTATCGGCTAAAAATATTAATTAGTTTAATATATAAATAGTCTAATATAATAAAAGGCCACTTTATGTGGGTACTTTTTACCTTTTTTTTCGAGTTGGGTATCCCACTTACAAATTACTGTAATTCTATTTATTACATGCCATTTAAAAGAACGATGATACTTCATAACAAAAAGTAATAGGCACTCAATACTTTTAGTTTTTGAATCTGAAAACAGTTGGAGACCGTGCAAATTTGTCCCAAAAAAAAACAAAAGTTGGCGTGCTCACCACCTGTCGCCGGGCGAGCCACATCCGCGGATAAACATTTAGCCATCAAGAGCGATTTATGCATGCCTTATAAATGTACAGGTAGAATATACTTGTTCGCCAGGTGTTAGCGTGTTTTTTCACTGCGGATAAATTTGGCAGCTGAATTGGTACAGCCTCAACAACGTACATATTAAAACGAGATTATGTGCGATAAACGATTCAAGGCTATACATATATTTATCCTGATTCTTCCAACTCGGATTATAACAAAGGATGTAAAATTTTTATTTTCTTTCAAACTTTTATGTCTTTATAATATCTTAAAATACTCTTATTATATAGTAATTTCTTAACCGTATAAAGTGTAGCATTTGCTGATCAAAAAGTAGTGTAATCCTGAATATATACATGTGATATCGAAGTTACTTGTGTACTTTTACGACGTATCCATACGTGTTTGAACCTTTTGAGGCGAGGTAAAACTTGGGGACCACTCCCTTCCTCAATTATCCAATTTCATCATCAACGGTGACCTACTATCGAGGTATCTCATTCCGCAACTGCTACATTCAGCTGTAGTCTAGTTTTAGTTCTCAAGAAGTATTGATCTATGTATTGGCGTTGAGTGTAGTCTGTAGATAATAATAAGTTCCGAAACGGACGGACAAAGTCTGACGATGATGACGATGACAACGCCGAGTACATTCGCGCATTGTGTAGTTGTAATAATATAGAATCTAATAACAAATTGTATTAACATATTATAATGTAAGTATTGTATTATATATACAATTATAATAATAATAAGGACATTCGTTATTAGCATCAGAAGGTCTTTGACACGACGACGTCCTAGAATTTGCATTGTCAGTTCCGAGATTATAATATAACCGTGACTCAAGAATTTGATAAACAATTGGGTTTGTTCTAAATTCTCTCACGACGAAGTACTCGGACTTCCGCATAAAAATAAATCCTTAGTTTGAATTTGAATACCTACAGTCGTTCACAGCGCGGCATTGACTACGGTTTAGTGAAAATAATTTTATGATAGTTTATAATTTAGTGAATATATACAATTTAGTGTTAACATCATGAGTGTCAATTCATGTGAGAAGAATTTAGTGTCTGTGGCAAGAACTAGTGGGTGAGCCATGCTGGTGCGAGGGTGCGCGGGCGGCGACCTGAGGAGCTCCATAGCGGAGCGCACGAAGGCTCTGGCTGCTAAGTGCCATGCTCTGAGGTCTCCGGCCCGGGAGCACCGGAGCCTAGAGCGCCGCCGCACCAGATACCGCAAGTCCCAGACGAGATGGTATGTGAAGGTTAGTTGCGTTCTCGTACCCGTTGTGTTGTCAGCCCTCCGGTAATGTATGGTGAGGAATGGCGTGCTTTACCTATATGTATTGTGTAAGAACGTCTTGGGTAGATTCTGCTCGAGACTTAATCCACATAACCTTTATTTATTTATTTATTCACACATAGGATAGATTAATGTAGTATGAAAATCAATACTGACGACAACCAAAACACGCTTTGATATTTGGCTTATTTTATCCACCAATTATTGTTTATTTAGGAAACATCTTATTTCATGGAGATGTTATTGAAAAGATAAAATGTTTTGTAGATAATGTTTATCTAACGACAAACTTTATCATAAGACAGTGGCTGAAAATAATATCGATTGATCGTCGGCAAGATGAATATTTTAATATTTTATATTCTACTAGCATAGTTTACGATTCTATAAAGGACACACAAACATTCATATTTGTATATAATATAGATGTATCACAGCGAATAACTAAATTAAGAATCATAGAAAAATGTACTGAATGTTATCTCAGGCACAGCAAACGAAATCGAGTTAAATCTAGACAAGCTCGAATAATATGATGATGAACAGAGAAATATGCGGTGTTTTGTTTACACGATGGGGAGGATGTGAAAAATGTATAACAAGCAATAACAACGTAACTGAGGTTTCAGCCGGATCGTATAAAACCTCAAGCGTGTCACGTTATCGTAGCACGTGAAGAGGCCGACATCACATCTCTCGTTATACAGTTGTTACTGGAACCGATGATGGGTAATGCAACGTAAGTACAGCGGAAACGGACACTTGCCGAATCAAAGATGAATCAATGCATGATCAATAACGATAAGCTGATATTTTATGAGTGATATGATTCATCTGTGAGTTGTGTCGTATATGCGATCCCAAAACAATATTTATGATTCATTTTTTTATTATTTTCAAAAACTGCTGCTTCACAACCACGAGGTATTTAAAAATCTAAGGTCCTCTACTAGATTGGGGTAAAGGATCTTATAGATTTTTGCGTTATGGTTTGATCAATAGTAATAAACTTTGGAACATAATGTGTTCTTGATACGAATAGATTAGGTGTGTCATAATTTTTACAGAAATTTTGTTAAAATGTTATAGTTATATTGGCACTACTTTTTCTTAGTTGTATAAAACAACAATATGGAACGTCCTCGAACAGAAAAGTGGGGATCGAATTTTAAATTATATTGCCTCTTCGCCAGGATTAAAAAAATAAATAAACGATTGTCGATGCGTCACTTGACTTGATCAGGCTATCAAATATAACAGAAGCTTCTGCAAAGCTTATTACTAGCTTACTACTAGCAACCAGTAACAATTCCTGTCCGTAGATAATGAGTGCGAAACTCCTACAATATCGCCGAATCAGACTACACAATCCTAATTTATATAATGCCGTGTTGATATAGTTACAACAGCTGGGAAGAATTCTGTTTGTTGTGCCGGTGTTTATTGAAGTATTTATAACATCGATTCCAAAAATCGATTTTAGCTATTATCTTTAATTTCGGGCCGTAAATTCCAGACAGTTAAGAAGCCAATGACATGTTTATATCGTATACAAGGAATTCTTGTTGGCCATTACATCTCAAATAAACTTCTAGAACTCCTAAAATAGACCCGGCGCGAGACGGCATTCACAGTTATCATTATTTATTTTTCGGACGCAGTAGGTACCTATATTTAGACGCACAATGTCAATAAAATGCATTAATTGTACTCGGCCTCGGTTCAAAATTTGTTTGTTGGATAGATTACCCGGTAAGTATATTGGAAATGAAGTTGTAGGCAAAATCAAAGTTTTGCATTCAAATGCATTTCATTTTAATATAGCGACAACAGAAATACATAAGTTGTGGAAATTTCTACTATCGCGGTGCATGAGATACAACCTGGTGACCATTTGGGTACGAAACTTTGAAAACAATATAAATAATATATCGTGTAAATAATTTAGTAACGCGGCCATACGAACATACTTTATTATATTTTTTTTTACTGTATTTTTAATATAGGCATAAAAAATCGTTATAGGTAAATAACCTTTATGTAGATTCGAACTTTGATTCTGCGACTTGCGAACTTTGAGTTAAATTACAAGGACAGAGAATAAAAGGTACCTATTGTAGATAATACCTAATAATATTTTGACGAAAGGTGATGCTTGATTTGGGGTTCTTGTGGCTCTATGCGAACTTAATCCGAGCGGTCCCCCCCCTAAGGTGCTTATTCTTTTATCCCGGCCGCGGCACTATGCAGGATACCTCTGCTGACTTGCCACTAGTAGGCAGCAAGGTAGTCAAGGTAGAGGTAAGGTTGCCTATACTTACATAATATATGTTGCTACATACATGTATAGGCATCCTTATAGTTTAAACCATGACTCGTAAAATAATGCCACCTTCTGAAGAGACCCACGCTCAAAGTTATGGAAGGTGACGATGAATCATTAAAGTTCAGTTAAAGCCATGACAATAGTTTTTTCATTGATATTTAGTGACATTTAGTTTAATTTCTCATTGATGTTTAGAAAGTTGAGAAATTTCTATAATATATTCGTTGGCTTGGCAACCGGCGTTCATTACAAAGGCCTAACTTCCGAGAAATAACCATTGTAGTGACGAATAACGATAATGACTTTGGTCATCATCAGGTCACCAAATTATATTCGTAAATGAATCACAAATCCATTAAATGGCATAATCAATAATATGAAATAATCGAACATTGATAATGAATTAATCATTATAATTTAATTTATGATAGTCTTGATCGTAGATGTTGTTTTCTACTTTCTCGTGACAACATGTTTTACATATTATTCAGAAAGCTTATCTGCTTTTATTTAATTTATCGTTATTTTATGTAACACGAGCTGATCCGCGTTTCCATCCGGGTGAATAAACTTACCCTAATAATTATTTCCGTATCCTGTGTAAAACCTCCGCGGTTGATGCGGCAAATAATTAAATCGCATTATCTGATGACAGGATGCCTCTTCTTCTATTCGATTTTTTTTGTTTAACACATCATTTTACACAAGTGCATAAAAAAGCGTAAAAAGGATACGTAATATATTATAAATAACTAGCTGACCCGACAGACGTTGTCTTGTCATCATTAGAAAATATGTTGTCATGGTATAACGTTATAACGTGTAATGGTATGTGGGCGATTTTTTTAACCTGTTACTTTATCCTTTTTTTGTTGACGCAGGCACATTAACGTATGATACCAAGGAGCCCGGGTGGACTTTAGACCTATACCGGACTCGACACTTGGTAGCGCAATATCGACTAAACCTTTGCAACAGGATCCCTCCGCGGTAAAAAGGCCAGATTTCTCCTCCTTGGGGACTGACCGGCTTCGTCTGATCAGTCCCAACTACAACGTCGGAACCGTGCAATGGGGTCAGGTTACCACCTGATCCTTGGCGCTAGTACTCCAACGGAGCACGCCACTGATATGCACAAAACTAGTACCACACTTTTTACAAATAGCACATATAACTTTTAACTACTAACTAGTGATAAGTAAATTTCATAAAGTAAATAATAAAATAATAAATCGTAATTATCATTAACAATACTAGTGCACTATTATTATCTACTAGCTGACAGACGTCCGCAACTTTGTTTACGTGGATCCATTTTATACCGCAGTCGGTTAAAGTAAAGTAGTCTTCCTCGCTAAATAGACTAACTAATACCATCTAATACTGAAAGAATTTTTAAAATCGGACCAGTAGTTCCAGCGACTAGCGCGTTCAAACAAACAAACAAACTCTTTAGCTTTAATGTAAAATGGATATAGATTATATATTATTAGATAGCGAATTAGTAAGTATTCCAAGAACGACAACAAGCCGCTTCTCGCAAATATAACAGTCGTCATTTCATCACATTATTTGTAAATTATATAAAACGGTACAGGACAACGTTATTGATATAATAGATATAGATTGTTTGTAAAGAGAATGGTCATGTCTATAAGCGTTCCCAGGTAGGCATTACTGCACTGTGAAAACAGCGTTCGAGAGAACAAGACGTAAGTAGGTACATGTGATTATATTATGTATATTCTTACTCTACTCTAATTCTTGTACGGTTTGTCAAAAGTTCTTTATTGCATAATATCGTGTGTAAACGAGCAGCCGCAAAAAAGGGGGGGGACCTTTATTCTCCTTTTCCTTTCTTTAAAGGTAAAGAAAACGCAAAAGTGTTTTCATTTTTCCTTTTTTTGTTCCGAGCCTTTGTACACAAATATAGGACAGAGCTCGGTCAAGTTGAACCCAATTATAACTCTAACTTCCGTACTTCTTTTATTATTTACCAACAAATTACTTTATGCTTTTTGATTTGTATTATAGTAAAATATATAAGCACAACGTTGTAAGCTTAGCGTAAATATTTGATATATGTTTGTATGTTTGTACAACAAGGTTTGGTAATCTCCAATGATTCATCTCCTCTCAAAGATGTGTTTTCTCATATAATTACACATTTAAGGTGAACTTCATTACTCAGAATGCAATCAACGACCTCCTCTGTACAGTTAGTTCCGCTGTACCTGCATACTTCATAAAAAAATATTGTATGTAACAAATTATTCTATTCTTTTGTTAAGTCAATTCTTTTAGGTTACTTAAACGAGGCAATTGTTAACTTTCCTGTGTCACATGTATTAACCTTTAAATACTATGTATATGTACTCATACATACTAAAGAATTTCAACAATTTGTGTAGGTCTGGGAGACGACAACTCCTCTAAATATAAGTTTGTATGTTTGTTTGTTTGTTACTTCTTCACGCAAAAACTGCTGAACCGATTTTCTTGAAATTCGGCACACACATAGAGAGTAACTTGGATTAACACATAGGATAGTTTTTATCCCGAAAAAATGTTCCTATGGGATGCTATGGGGTGATTTTCTATTTTTTACGGGATCGAAATTTACGCTGGTGAAACCGCGGGGCGCAGCTAGTATAGATATATTAATATATAGATATAATAAAACAGTTAAATTCGTGTGTCTGTACATCTTATTAAGATTATAAATGCGAAAGTTTGTATGTATGTTTGTTTGTTTGTTACTCCTTCACGCAAAAGCTGCTGAACCGATTTTCATGTAATTTGGCACACACATAGAGGGTAACTGAGATTAACACATAGGATAGTTTTATCCCGAAAAAATGTTCCTATGGGATGCCAAGGGATGATTTTCCACGGGATCGAAAATTACGTGGATGAAACCGCGGGGCGCAGCTAGTTGTATATATTTACGAAAAACTAATTGGGGGCGATGTTAAAATAATGTTAGAACAATGTTTTTCAAATTTTTTGGCTGTCTGTTTCAACCGTTTGTTTGTTTGTTCGGGCTAATCTCCGAAACTACTGGACGGATACGGATGAAACTTTTTGTGGTATATAGGTACTAAGCCTGGTCAACATTAATTATACTTTTTACTGCGGTAAAGTCGCTAATTACTAGGGGAAATCTAAATTTCGGCACACTGCAAGCAAACAATAACAAATCACTTTGATTATAGGTAATATTACTACGATACGCGAACGAAGTCGCAGGCACTAGCTAGTTTATTATAATTTTAACATGAGGTCTTTATCTGAGAAAATTGATGAATATTCCGCAATAATAAAAGTCCGCGAACTAGATAATAAGTTCATAAAGTAAAAAAATTCGTTTCGCGAAATAATTATGATAACTAATTTTCTTATGATGTTCTTTGATACCTTCGAGCTGCAAAGCACCATGCATTTGTAAATTGTACAACTTTAATTATAAGTAAAGAATGAAATCCCATTCATGGTAAGTCTATGTAAGAAAACCCATGCTTGTAGTTTGCACTATCGATTGCAGAGGTGGCGGGAGCAACGACCTCGCTCCCAGACCTAGTTCAGCTGTTTTTTTCTTATAATAATATATTCAAGTCTAGAGAACTACATATATAATATAATAACTATATGTATTATAAAAGGACAACCTGATTGACGTATAGTATTTATTTAATTTGGAACATTAACATACATTATAACAATTCTAAATTCTATATAATTTGAATATACTAAATTCGGCTGTGCTTTAATACACCTATTATCGGTGTATCAAAGCACAGCCGAAACTACAGTGTACCTAGGAACTTGAAATGTGGTACAGGGGTTCCTTTTATGATGTAAGTGAGCACTAAGAAAGGAATTTTATAAATTCTACGCCTAAGGGGGTGAAGTTTATTAAACACTAAGCTGCGCCCTGCGATTTCACACGCGTAATTTTCGATCCCGTGGAAAACAAAAAAATATCCCGTAACATCCCATAGGAACATTTTGTCGGTATAAAAACTATCCTATGTGGTAATTCAAGTTACTCTCTATGTGTGTGCCAAATTTCATGAAAATCGGTTCAGCAGTTTTTGCGTGAATAAGTAACAAACAAACATACAAACTCTCGTATTTATAATATTAATAGGATATAACGCGGGTGAAACCGCAGGACACACACACACAGACATGCAGGGTCTTATTATATATAAATGTTGTTTCAATTTGCAGCCCATTTCATCAGAATGGCTATTTTTAAAATGTCTGCAGCAGCAGCATTTTGATTATTCTTTTGTCATTGGAAATGAGGGCAATGTTTTAGGCGGAGCACAACGATATTCGAATCTGTGAAAAAAAAACCGTTTGCTTTTTGCACAAGAATATTTCGAACAAGTAGTTCTCACTACGTAAATAAAATAAACATAATATGAAAAATCTTTAGATATGTTTAGATAGAATACATTTATACATTCTCTAATTATCCTTTATTCGTCCGCTTAACTAATCATACGCTTAGTGCGTAACATACATTTTCATTCTCAAAATGCTATTTTGCCGTTTGCGGGTTTATTTCTAATAAGATTTGACGAAACTACATTAAGAACTGTCTCAAAAGTGTCGAAGTCTAGCGTATGTATATTAAAGAAAGCTACTAAGCTTATACTACTAGCATTCCCTACGTAAGTGGTGTTTCTTTAGTGAAAGTTTAAAGAAACTTGTCTTATTTGTGTTACAAATCAGCAATACGTCATTGGTTACAAGTCGGTGAAATCATTGTCATTTGTATTTCCTACTATCACATCGAGCACAAAAAACAATATGCAACATTATCATTAAAACATTCTAAGATGATTTGCACTTGAATTTGCACCATTTTCTTTTCTTTTTAATAGTTTGTGTTTCAAACGCCATTTTCATGACTTAAGCCACATCATGTGCTTACATTTGCATAGAGATTATACTGATGCGTTACCATCCTTTCTCCACCCCGTCTATGGGCCACCGGCTACTTGGACACTGCACTAAACGCGACAGCAATAATTTTTGTGCAATCATTATTTTTTGTTATGTACAGTCTTCCAATATTCCTGATGTTCCTACGACGCCGCACAGAGAAATAATGTGTCGACTGAAACATTATCTCGATGAAAATGTAACGGGAAAGGGGAGAACGACGGATAAGAAATTCAAGGAGATATCAACTTGGCAATCACTGCAATTGCTAGGAATTCTGTGTAAAGTACATCGCCATCATTTTAACAGTCTAGACATTACGGGATATTTATGCACCCATGTTCATCATCAATTCTTATACACCAGACTTAGAAATCGTTAATTTGTAACTCATATAATTTATACTGTATTAAGGATTCGTTTACGCTGCATATCTGTCCCTAAATAGATTACTGCACTTTCCACTTGAAGCGTTTTTTCCTTGGTATCGTCTGAGGGCTGTAGTTGGCAGTTAGCTCGTATCATGGTGTAGGGATGGCGACCAAGCGCGACCGTCACGCTTGCAGCGCCGTCGACGCCTGGTTGGAACTCTCTACCGATACTAGTGTACTCACGAAAAATACACTTACGTAACTGCCGACTTACAAGAAAATAAATAGAACCAAATCAAAGATCGCCTCCAAGACTAGACAACACTATCGCCAGTTACGATGGGGTTATTGTTTATAACATATGCAAACAATCGCGTAATATTTCTTTAAGTCGACAAATTGATTTTACGTCTCTAACACACACACACACACACACACATTCATTTCACCTCAGTACCCTAACGGAGTAGGTAATGGGTACAGGGTCCCACATTTTACGACCCTAAGACGCTTGCCTAGCTCACTCCACATTCATAACTGTCTTCACACAAACAAGCCGACTGTGAAGAGTCTTGCCGCTACCTTCGGACAGAGCCCGAACAATCTCTAACCACTTTATATTATTAAACTTAGTTATCTTTTGGATAAATAGATAAATAAGTTCGATGTGGGTTGCCTGCAATTTGTTTTATGGAAAATGAGTGAATACCGTTGGTGGTGAAATTTGGTAAGAATAATTGTATATGTGTTAGTAGTTAGTACTAACTAAACATACATGTCTCAAGATTGTATTATCTATATACTTAATGGTTGTAATTAATTTATAATTACAGCGGCTATAATAAATATTACCAGCTTCAAGATCCAGAGAGTAGGTAATCATAATATCCCGTCTTTCATGATCTATAGCCGTCAAGCGATAGCTTTCCAGTTTCCACAACGAAAGCATGGTAAATCGATTCTGTTATTTATGTAATACTGAACATTTTGTTACTTTCTTCTTTCCTATTATTAATATCATTACACTTCATGGGTAACAAAATATATGAGTGTTCTACGTAGATGTACTATCTACGTAGAACACTCATATATTTTGTTTTTATGTTATTAACACATTCCCATATGGTACTCTTTTCATTTCCTTTTCTTATCTATTTATAAGAACAGTAACATGACCACGTATATCACCCCTATATCGACATATAAAATTAACTTATTTATAATATTAAAATGAATTAAGGAAAAATATGGTTAATAATAACCAAATAAATTTATTATAAATAAATATAAATTTTGTAGGTGTGCATGGCTACACACCGTTTATCAAACAAAGTTTTCAATTCTTTCATACGTTTTTTAAAATATTAATTTGATTAAATATTAAAGAATAGACATTAAAGAAATTCATCAGAGCAGAAAACATACAGAAAGTCAAAATTTTAGAAATAATGTTTCGGAAAAAGATGTAGCAAATTAGTTATAAAAGAAATATCTAAACAGTACTTAATCAATCCGTACGGCATAGATCTAAGGGTGATCTAGGGAGACCTTTTAGTCAAAAACCCAACACAACACTAAATAATATTTAGTAGCATAATTATTATGCTATGAACGATATTAGATAGATAGATAAAAGCTTTTTGTAATCCTTACCAGCATCGTCAAAAATATAAAATTAAATTCTCTATTAGTAATTACAGGTTATCACGTGGTTTATATGATATGTTACGTTTTCAATATTTCGGTTACCATATACCTGTGGCGCAGGCCTGAGAGCTGGTGTCAAATGTCTCGGCGAGACGATATAGTCTGTTCGAGTACAAGTCCCTCACACGCCGCGGCCGGGTGCTATGAACTGTAAGACTCGGTTGTATATTGGCCATACAATAGCGGAACATTTAGAATAGGAAACCGACCTGATAAGCAGGTTTCATCATACGTTTTTTCACTTTTACACGGCAAGCGTGATTGACAAGTACTTTATTACTATATCACAAAGAGTTTCTAATTTTGTTCGTTTGTAGGATAGAAACCAGATCATGTAAATTATTTAATTTAGCAGAAAGCTAGTAGTTAGTAGTAAGTAGTAACATGATATAATTTATTACTGACTGTAGCCTGTGGTTTCGCCCGAATAAAATCTATGTGTTTGTTTATTTTTACAAATAGACGACCAACGAACGGGATATAAGACTATCCCGTTTGAACTACTATTATAAACTTTAATTAATTACAAAGAGGAATGATTTTTGTTTTTTTTTTTGTATTATATAATCTCTAAAACTACTGGACCGATGTAAATCACTATTTCACCAATAGAGATCTACAGTAATAGCTATTCAATTTAATACTGAGCTTGGCTTTATATTTCAGAAATTGGATTTAACGACTATACGAATATATAAAGCCTAGTATTCACTACAAATGTCTCCTACATTTGTCCCATGACAAAAATTTACGTACTACCACACTGTCGCAAAATATGTATCCCGTATACTTACAGAAATTAATTTCAGAGACACGTAAAGTTTCTCGCTAAATGCCAACGTCCCGTAATGACTACGGGGCTTAAGGTTAAATGTAAAGTTGAAATCTAAAAAAAGATTGTGGAATATTCCAGCGCCCAGACCGGGAGCATGACATTATGGTAAATATAGGCGGGTAATGAATAAACAGAAGCTCTCACCTGTCAGTGCAGCAGGGCGCAAGCGAGGGGTGGTCTGGGGTGATATTGTGGGCGGCGACAGCCATCCTTGATTATTGCGCTATTTTTAGGCATCCACAGTACCATCGCTCGGTGCTCGATCGATATTGAAATACTGCACAAATAAAGCTCTGTTTGATTGTATAGCACCAACTATCTGTAAAGTTTAATTTTGTATATCTTATAGTTTTTATAGACGATTTTGAATAGTTGAGTTTCGGCTAACGGTTCGGTTTTTAATGTGGATTTGGTTGGTGGAGAAAGAATTTTGAATTCCGTTTCCATATATGTCAAAATTCTATCATCATCAACATCATGAGCCGAAGAATGTCCACTGTTGGATTCCTATATCCAACAGTGGACATTCTTCGGCTATATATGACCTATATATGACGCTATATATGACGGTCACGACTCATGAGTCACATGCATCCAGTGGCTTCCCGCCTCCTTGACCAAGTCGTCAGCCCAACGAGTTGGAGGGCGTCCAGCACTATTAACACTCCACTATTAACTATATAGTCTACTAGCTTCGGCCCGCAGCTTCGCCCGCGTGGATTTCGGGTTATAAAAAATCCCTATAAAGGAGAATGCCAGCTGATGGTATGGATTTTTCTCTTGCATCAAAATAGAAGTAATATTATAATTATTTTTTCATTTTTTTTCATCGTTTTGAAAATTTAAATATGTGT
>LUGF01042017.1:77165-96382 GCA_001625245.1 Calycopis cecrops
ACTTCGATCGTGTATCCCGCTATCCCAATCCACTCCTCACAAACGCAGTGGACTACGGTCCAAACTCTGTGACCATCACTGGTCGTCGTCCCAGACACGTTCTGTAGGACGGATACGACAACTGTCAACACCTTTAGAGTAGGGACTAATCCCAATAGGTACGGTCCGCGATTTCTAACTGAAATAATACTGTCGTACCGGTTAGGGATTCTGAACCTACCGCGTGCGAGTATTTGCACCATATTTTCACCCTTCAGAAAGAGAAAGGGGGGACTCCAGGGTCTTCTGTTAGCTGGGGGTCCCTTTCGACCCCAAACCTAGTCTCGTCGCCTGTCGAACACTCGTAGCAATCCGATGAAGCTGTATTGGGCTTCTCTTTGCGTCTGTAGGAAAAGTTCAGGTCCGGAATGCTTATAGAATGAATTTTATATATCGCAGTGATAGTCCATGCTGATTTAGCGGTTGGTGGCGTAGCAACGCACGCAAAGTACAGCTAGTGTAATAAATAAGAAAAAGAACGAATTATGTGGTCGAAAGGAATGATTCAAGTGAAATTGTTATTACTTAAATACATACAGTGTTATTTTTGTTCACAGGCCAAATTTTCAGGTTTGGTTCAGAATCAATAATACATTCGATTTATGAAATAAAAAATATTAAAAAATTAAATAGGAGCAATTACTTTGTCCCATGTTGTAAAACATATTTCTTGCATGCACGTGCATCACACTCACGACTCACGGTAGGCCGACGTCACTGACCTTCAAGTCGATGCATTTCGTATAAGACCAACAATCGATGTATTTTTAAGGACCATTTCAAATCGATTTTTATTTAACAAAATATTACAATTAGACGATAAAATTTAAAACACACCCTTGGAATGATGTTTACTTCCTTATTTTAAAATTTGGTCGGTGACCAAAAATAACTCTGTACATACAACCGCAAGGACCTTCATACTAGGTATAAGGCCTATTGTGGCGGGTGGCACATCAAAGGTACCCGGAATCTCTATACCTACCCCCGTGTAATGCGACATGCGTCAAATAGAGAAAAATGTATGTCTCTAAAATGTTTCGCAAAAGTAGTCAATATTATATTTATTAAGCAGATTTATATAGGCTATATAATTTCACGCTAGCACAGTACACTTTGTGTGGAGGTAACTCGGACGAGCCTGTGGTCTACAACATGACACAGTCCATTGAACACAAGTCGCAGACTACGTAACGATATCGATGTAATCCTCTTAGTTGAGGGCTATCCGAGTGGGTAAGATGGCGACACGCTTAAACAAATCCTTAAAAATCGACATAAATATACATACATTTATGGCTACGAATTGTTTTTTGGCCACACAATAAATGGTATCTGAAAATTTGGATTCGAACAAGTTATCAGTTTTGGTAACTTAGTGTGAACTCGAAGTTTTGGGATAACTTCGAATTTCGCTGAAAACCTCCCCAAGTTTCCCCAAACGTCATAAGAAAATTGTTTTGTCAGATTTATGATAAAGGCGATCACCAAGGGAGATTTCCGTCCTTTATTATTATATCCACTTTCCAGCGAAATTCCGAAGATAATACTCATCTAAAAATACTTATTAAAAGTTTCTGAATTATGACATAATTTTGAAAAATGTATTAAGGATGATATTTTTGCATATGTGAGATCAATGAGGACTTTTAATATTCGTATATAAATATTAATTGATGTCGCAAACATTCAATTAGCCCTATGCGTACTGTGGTAAACTTAACCATATTCTTGAGCCAATTTGACCGGCCTATTAAGGAAGGAATTAAGGAAGTTAAGATAATATTTCCTTTTTCTCAGACATGTTAACGCTTTCTGTTAAAATATGCAAAGTAACACCCTGACGCATTAAAGGGTGTCGTTACACTCAAAGTGCTCGGTAGTGTCAGTAGAAAATGAGACGCAAAGCTCTAAAGAGGGCGAATTAAGAGAGCATTTAAATGTGCGAGGAAGGTGGGCGCATGACCTGCGTGCCACCGGTTGACAGCGGCTCGGCTGAAATTTTCATGGCCATCGTATCGAGCGCGGAAGCGCGCAGCCGCGCCGCCAGTACGTCCGCGCGCCTCCGCTCCTCGCCACTCGCACCGACGAACTCCCTCACAACAACAACACGCGCGCGATCTCCTCTCCGACCCTCAGTGACTGCGTGTGCAGTGCCACCACGTGAACTGCCACTCGGATATGTGAGACTCTGTCCCTATGTCTGCTGCCGCCGTAGCTATGCGGCGATATCGAAACGCGCGCAAAATGAAATAGTAAGGTAAGATACATCGTAAATTTCATATTTACATTGCTCTTTAATTGACGGAGTTATTATTTACACGCATGATTTTGTGTTGTATTTTTAGTAGACCATTCTGACATAAAAAAGCCTCCGATAAATTCGAGGCTATAAATATAATTCTATTTATATTCTTATTGCTAAGTAAGTTATGTCGTATTGTGGGAGCGGCCGCCTCTACAACGAAGCTCTACGACTGCCGCAATCTGATTATGGCACACCCACTAAACTATAGAAAATGGACTTATTCTTGTCCATATCTTTGATGTTTCTGAAGGCTATTGTATTAGGTGAACTAAAAACAAAACAGTACATACAATCGCGGTTCAAATTTTACTTTATTCACGCTGTATGACACGACTATTAACATTAAATAATAACAATAAAGACTTAGGATTACTTGGTTATCAAAAGTGTATCATAAAAAAACTATATTACGTACGTATTTTAGTTATAAGTTAGGTATAACATAATATTGACCCAAAATAAGTTTTGCGTACCTAAGAAAATTTATAGTTATTACAAATCAATGAGCGGTAGAGGGTGAAGATTTGCAACTTAAACACCGACATCTTAAATAAACCTGTACCTAAAACACCTGGTGCTGCACCTGATTATTAAACGTATATTCTATAAAGTAGACTTCGACATAATAAAATTTACGAATTTGTTGTAGGAAAATATAAATATTTTATAGATAAATACAAACTCCACCTTGATTCTATTATAATTGCTAAAATATGTCAGATTATGAGCATTAAAAAGTTTTTTAAAACTTATTATAAGATAAAAATAAATTTAAAGACTAACTTTAAAACTTTGAATTCAAAGATTTATAAGACTTAAATAATATTGAATAGTTTAACTAGGTGTAATAAAATCAATTGTTGTAAGTACATTACAAGCCTGCTCTATTGTAGGTGTCACAGTATACTCTATAACGAATACGGTTCATCTGTAGATTAGCCGTGTTCTCGTTTGTTGCAGAGAGCTTAAAAATTTGCCCCAGATTCTTGGAAATAGAATTCGGAATATTGCGATAGCCAAAATGGGTATTGTCAAAATGGGATTTTAAATAATGTTTTATATCACACTGTCTACGGTTATTGAAAGTTCTGAACATATACTTTTCACACCTGTTTCCTTTATCATCTATATTCTATACTTTATATGCTACATACCTACATACGGTATATGTGGCTGTAAAAAGTTTCAAATTTTTTCTTTTCTTCTTCTACCTTCATATTAGATTTTGTAATGGAAAATAACGTCTGGGAAGGGGCCTCTAAATTGTTGTTTAAAATATTTATTAACTTTGAGGTGTTTTCATAAATAATGTAGACTTCACTTTCATTTGATAAAAATATAATTACAATTTCCATAATAGGTGGGTTATTTATTCAATATTTAGGGCGACAATGATTAATTATATTAGTAATAATTTAATAACTATAATAATAATTGCAATTGGGGATGACTATAAGTCAAACATCAACAAGGGAGCAAAGGGAATATGTCGTTTAATGAAATGAAATCCCTTTTTTGTTAAAGGAACAAAACGTAGAATAAGCCAGAAACTACTTCGATTAATTCATAATTGTTGTATTGATTAGAATAATTGGGGCTATTCGTTAAACGTTCCCTATTATTATGACTTATGTTGTTATAAGTTTGGACGATATAAGGTTTTCCAAGTTGGCCGTTTTCGGAGTTAAAAAGTAAATTATGTGACGTGCTCAATGTTCGCGTGAGGTCCGCTCACGCAACATACGGAGCGGGCCCTTAACTATATTTACTGTTTGTTGTTCTGTATACGAGACGTGGATTGAAAAGGAAAATTTTATAAAAGGATACGAAATATTATAAAGAATTATACCAACGTTTTTTAATATTTTGCTGTGATATTTTTGATGACCGGCTGTCGTAGTGGTACAGAACTCGGATTCAGAGGTCGTGGGATCGAATCGCGCCTAGGTCATGGAAGTTTATCTATTATCTTTTGCAGATTTTGTGCAAAAATCTACAAAATCCATTTATCAAGGAGTCATTTATTAATTAGAACTCTAAGTGGAATATAAATTACAATCAAAATTGTAAAACTTTCATTATAAATTAGGTTTGTTCAATTCAGAATACTTTGCTCAGTATTAATAATTAATTTGTTTAAAAATATTTAAGTATATAACAATCAAACTTCTGTGCGAAAGTTTCTACGGGTAGAAAGCACAAGCAGTTTTAAAGTAGAAAAAACTAGAATTTGATAACCTAATCCTAGTTTATAATAAAAGAACCGGCCAAGTACTGAGCATTACGTACCCGGTGTACGGAAAGCGGGAATAAACGTATGTATCTTTTGATGGGGTTGTTTTAGAAATATCTTATTTTTCTATGCTTCAGGGTATTGCACGCCTTAGTTTTTGACATGAATTTCATTTACCTTTATCATTCCATGTGTTTATGAAAATAATAGTATGTTGACAGACATGTAGACAGAGAAGCAGACAGCAAAATGATAAATGAACGCTATGTGCAAGGAAACATGTTCCATATTGGGTGTCATCAACAGGTACATTTCGTAAGAAGTAATCTTATTGACGCCGCAGTAATATCTGTTGCTCACCTAACACCAAAGTAAAGTGATAGCTGTAATGTCGCCTTGTGTGTGGTTTGTGAATCTTCGGCGATGAGTCAACGAATTTTTAAATTTCTACCAGTTTTGATTTTAATAGGCGTCTGTTCATTAAGTAGAACTCTTGTGCTATAAAAATACATTGGCATTTGTAAAATCAATACTCTCTATTTTGCTTGCGTTGGTGCACATGAAGAACATTCGCGTGCGTGCGTGCGTGCGTGTAATCTTGGGAAAAAAATATTGTTTCATGAAACCACGAAACAATTGTAAGTTTTATATTTAACGTAAATGCACGTGATAAATAAAAATATAATAAGACCAGCAGAGGCTAGCAATGTTAAGTGCTACGTTATTCATACCAAGACAACATCCCTATGTTGGCAAAGCAGATAGATGTAGACGATAGTAATGCGACATGCTTCACGTAGTCCTGATTGGACGTTGGACGGACTCTTGGCGTCGGTATAAAAAGTTTTACTTTAGTCATATGTATTTCGTTGCGGCTAACTGCGAGATTTAATTAACAAACAAAATTAAACATCTGTCCGAACAGTAGCTGTTTTACGACATTCTTAATTCAAAGTTAGGGCTCGCTAATAGAAATTAGACTTCTAAAAGGGGCCGAGTTGTCGTAAACAAGGCAATAAAGTGGTGGTAATAAAACTCCAAATACTTACCTAATTCTTTTCTTTACAGCGGTCTAGACATTAGCTGTCGGTCGCAGCCTTCCATCGATGTAATACATTTGTGCTGACGGAAACTCACGGAATTTATAATATCTGCCATTTACTTATGCAACAGTAGTTAAATAGTACCTACTTTCTCCTTGTAAAATTTTCGGTCAAGGAGTCCAAATTTAATGTAGAAAGCTTTTTAAATAGAAATGCATATTTGAAAAGCGTTTCTCTCTAAACGTATTATGCTCTAAAAATATGGCACTTAGATAAGACCGAAAAGAAATCAGGCATAGTATCTTCTTGTTTCAAGCCAAGAGAAATCAGGCGTATAATACTAGTTCAGACTGACTTGAAAATTGAATCCAGGTCAAAAAGCTCTGCCTCGAACGTCTGCACGTTTTCTCCTGAACGACGAGGCATTCAATAAACAGCTTAATAGTATACGGGTTAATAAATTCCCTTCTACCCGTACGTGACAGTCGTACCCTACGATTGTGTATGACACAATAGATATAATTCTGGCATGCCATGCCTCTATTATATTAAAAATGTCTTTGAACATGAAATACATATCATCTATGTTTTATTTGTCGTCTATTTGTACATCTATAACCAGGCTTATCTTATGTTTTTTGGCAAACACATTCCTCTCGATTCTCGTTATATTTGTATCTCAATAACACAATATTTAAGCTGAGAAAAATAAATGTTAGATAGAGAAAAAGTTTTCCCTATTTCCAATTTTATACGGTGAATGCTTTCATGTTGTATGCTAGCATGCTCGCAGTATGTACGTAAGATTCATGTCGGCAATGATATATTAAATGTACGGTACGAGTTGAGCGGCTTCCTCCGTACTTAGTCATGAAGACAAGGTTAAGGCAAATGGCTGTACGTACGGGTCGGATAAGCTACGTTCAAGTCGGAACGTGAGTACACAGTATTAGGGGATTATTGATCGCAAGTGCTCGGGTACCGGGTAGATTGTTTGCATTATACATTTGATTAGATAATAGGAAATACCTTTTACTTTTAGAATAAATTGATATTTGGTAAAATAACATTAATGGCAACATTGCACTGCTGCGCAAGTTTTTCTTCTTTCTTTGTAGTATAGAGGTCAAACGAGCAGTCGGAGACAGTTTAGTGACCACCGACGCCCATAGACATCCACTTAGGAGTTGTACAGTTGAGTTGGTCCCCTTTCGCTCCCCCTCTCCATGGGCCACGGGATACTCACAAACTGCACAAAACGCGTCAGCACAGCTGTCACTTTAAGCCGGTATCATGCAAGCGAGAGGTCGGATTCAATTTTGCTCAATTCGGTTCATTTCACACGTTCATTTGTTTAATAACGTGGATCAACGTTTTCACTGCAGCACAACTGCACTAGCATAATCGTATGTGGCGTGAGCTGCACCTACGATATATAACTTATAGCACATAGGTCAAGTTAGGGATGAATCAACAGGAATCAGGATCATAGGTGTCGCATTGAATGGAGAAGGATTCAATAAATTTTGTTGAGAAAGAGGCTTGCTGAAGATTAAAACAAGCATTTGTCTCGTTTATTAAGAAATGGGTGATTATAATAAAAATAAATTTGTATTTTGTGTAGTTGTACTCGTTCTTAGCTCTACCTTTTTAGTAAGAGGTGGTGCCACGCTGCATGCATGCCGACGAATAGGGCCGGTACGAACGGGGACATATCTCTCGCTTACACCATAACCGGCGCGCGGCGTCAAGTGGCAGCTATGCTACCGCGTTGCGTGCGGTGTGTAAGTCGCCGGTGGTCCCTCGAGGAAGTGGAGGAAGAAGAGCAACGTAGCTGTATAACCTCTACGCGGAAGTCTACGGGCGTCGGTAGTCATGAAAATGTCTCCGACTGCTCTTTCGACCCTTATATCTACTATAAAAATAACCTGCGGTAGGAGAAGTATTCTAAAATCTGAATATATCTCGTTCATGTGCAAGTGATTGTTTTGTCTTTTCCATCATAAGTTATTGAAAATCTTCTCCGATTAAAGACATAATCGAAAATGTTCATGTTATGTCTTACATATTCTATACTATATTTCGGCCTCAAACGCCTTACAATATTCGCTATCACAAGAAAAAGTTGCTTATACCGCATGATAAGGCATTATTACAACAGGTATATAATTTGTGTGTTGCTCGGCCGATGCAGTGTTGTGGTATTATAATAATCGGGTAAAGGAAACGCACCTTCGTGACACGGTAAGCTGTTAGCTCACGATGTTTTTTGCTGTTTATACTGATATTTCCAGAAGTCGTTGTGTGGTTATTTACTGGGTCGTTATGCTATTATATTAACCGTAATGACGCTTTGAATACTTTACGTATTATATTTTTTTTGGTATTTCGCAATCTCCAGGTTTCTTCAGTGTGAAGAAACTTCTCTTTACAGTAGCCATTGAAGAACGAAGTTAGGAATATAAATATTTGTTTAAGTTGTTAGTAGTGAAACGTATAACCATATGTACTGTATATATGGTTATACTTTGCTCTTCCTCCTCCCACCTCCACTGGCCACCGGCTACTTAGTACTTACCACAGAGTATTATGTATTAAACAGGTGCTTACACATTGCACGAAACGTGACAGCACAGCCGTCACTTTACGCCGGTATTGTATAAGCGAGGCCTCCCCGGTTGGACCAGCCTACTTTTTACGTTCGGCTACATGCATCCATGCAGTATGGCACTACTAAGTTGTTAATTTAATTACATATGCAAGAACATTTTTGTCACTGAACTACCTAAAAGTAGAAATAGGCGCTCTATTATCTTATCCATTTAAACTAAGATGTTTATCCTTCCTTTTAACAAACAAAAACGTTTCTTGATAACAAGCGTAAGTTTTCGGTTTTTATAAGAAACTCAAACACAAACAAGAAAAAGATTGGGATGATTGGGTTTTATAAAATGAAAGTTATAGATAATTTAGTAATAAACAATATTGTCCAATTAAAATTTTGCAGTTATTGCCCCGCGAGATCCGTGTACCACACGGATCTCGGTTTAATGGTAAATAATGCTTACTATCTTAAACAATATTCGTAATAACAATAATGAGACATAAAAGCCTTTGAATTCGACTCTAGCTTAAATTGAATAAACAATAGGCTGTTTCACGGAGGCTAAGTAGATCATTAATCAACACGAATAAAGCATTTCACTACAATACTGCTAAACATGCAATTTAATGATTAAATTCAATAGAACTATTAATTCGCTTGTACAGTAATATAAGAGAGTCGTAAACCCAGAACGAGCTTAGTTTTAGTTTTAGTGTTCTGGATGGCAGACTGGTAGCAAGCCTGGCGACTGTAGATAAGGCCGATGAACTTTTGGCTGTCGCAGAACATTTACAAATTGCAAACGAAAAAATAAACTAAAATATTACTACTTTAAAAACCAAAGGATACAATATAGTAAAGATGGACTCAACATCTTTATTAATTGATTAATGTGTATTTATTTTCATTGAATGCTTGTTTTTATGAAGTAACTCGTACATACATAAATATTTATTACTTTAAAGAGCAGGCTACACTTTAAAGTGGAGATATAACTCATAAAAGAATTCGCAAAAAGGTTTTGCGCATACTCATGAATATGTGTTCCGGCCTATTCCGGAATGAAATTTTCCTTATATTTTATACGATCGTAACTGACTTTAGTGTCCCTCCATGAGACGGCCTCATCGTAATATTTTACTTAATGCTGCTTCCTCCTTTACGACCTACAAAATGTTTATTTTGCAAACTCACGTTATTTTATTGAATAAGAATAACCTAAAGTCAACATGCCCTGTTGCTGGTAGATAGATCCAGGACATCCCACCATGGCGACCGACGGCTCTCGCAGTGGTTTTGAGTCGGTATACTCTTGTGTCAGTCCGTCACACCCTCCCGGCTCACCCAGGGCCGGTTGGACGGTGCATAAATGCATTTTCCCTGCAACAAAAAAAAAATTCAACTGCATTCCTCTGAAATCTGCTGTTATTTAAGAAATTGAACCGATCAGTTTAATTTTATTAGCGACACATTCACATATTATAACTTCTACAAAATCAATAGATAGCCAATAGCATATAATATATCTTTTTATAGTTCTAGTAGCTTTATGTTTAAAGTGCAATTTAATAATTCTTTAGACAGAGTGTTTGGTTCTTAGTATGCCGCTTCTTGGAAGATCTATTAGTTATCTGGTCTAGCACCACAATATTTTAATACTATACATATTTTGAAACGTTTCAAAATGATTTTCATGTGCTGAGTTTGCAGCGCATGTGTATTTGTGTAGTGATTTTGTTCGCTATAATAGACTAAATACTCCTTTAGGTAGAGTTTACTTAAAGAGGAATCACAATAAAATATAAAGCCGCTATTTAAAGAAAAATTTTACGACGATAAGGATCTATTACATAAATCAGGTCATTATGTCGGCAATTTGAATGGTCGTACAACACGTAAATAGTTTAAGAGAGTTATTTTGTGTAAGTCACAAATATAAATTATTTTATTAGAACAAAGGCAATTTCCAAAATTTGGTGAAGTTTGGTCCCTGAAATACAAGAGAACAGTAAGGCAGCAAAGATGTTTAGCCGTTTTGTGTGGCTTATGAATTAATTTCATTAATCACTCTTTAGTAAGTAACTAATAATATGGTAGAGACTTTGCTAGTTCTAATAGAACATTTCAAATTGAGTAATCTGAAATTTTCTATTAGAACTAGAAAAGTAGAGCAAACTGGATATTGTGACATCCCACTTCAATGACAAATGATATTTTATATTTTTTTCACAATAAAATAGACCACCGGAAGCTTACAAACCGCTCGCGACAAGTAGCCTCCACATTTTGTTGCCTCACGCGAGCGGGGATAAAATTCGATCTTGAAGGATTAATTCTGCTGCAGCAAAAGCCCTACTTCTTATAAACACGTAGTTTATAAGTTGTACGGTAAATGAATAACACTAATATTATAAGCTATTAAAGATCTTAATTAATCAATAAATATCACGTTTTAATGTTGGAAATTACGCTTTTTAAAGATAAAAACTTACAATAATCGAGCTTAAATTATTTATTTTATTACAACCTCTCTCTACCATGGGAATGCGATTCTTTGATGTTCGTGAAAAGCGGCGCCGTTCGCGTGGAAAATATTGGGAAGCTGTGAAGTAGGATGGAAAACCTCTCGCATTAATTTATTTACGCTGTGTGATTTATGGTGTAAATATTGACATATTTACGAACCGCTTATACAAGTAACGAAAAAGCTAGTTACATGTATTTCATTTTAAAATGTTGAGAGTCATCCCGTTGATGTGTTTTTTGGTACGGGTCGTCAGTTTTTAGGGTTCCGTATCTCAAAGAGAAAAAACGGAACCCTTATACATTGAGTTATTATGTACGTAGTACATATAACTCAATGCCCTTATAGGATCGCTTTGTTGTCCGTCTGTACGTCTGTCAAGACCTTTTTCTCTAAAACGCTTGAAGGGATTAAGCTGAAATCTTTGTCAAATACGGAGGTCAGTTACGTCTTAATGCCTTGAAAAAATCACACTTCAAGTTAACGCAATAAAAAGTTATAGCCATTTATGCACAAATTTCGTATGAAAACGCACTTTTTCGAAAACCTATAGGGTACTTCCCGTTGAGCTAGAATTCTGAAATTTGGCAAGAAGTAAGACCTTACAGTATACATATAGGAGTAAATCTAAAAATTGGTAAATAAAATTTATATCACTGGAAAAATCATTACCAACTTATGCATGTAGTTCGTTTCATACTAAATGTATGCAAGCACCCGCATATATAAGTTTGTCGCAAGGAAGTGTAATTTTCTCAACGTCTATTACTTTTGCTCATACCCCCCGTTCCTACGGAACCCTCGGTGTGCGAGTCTGACTCGCACTTGGCCGGTTTTTTGATATTAGGGTTGCTATTTGCCTCACAAATAGCGATTTCCTTCAGTATTCAGGTTTGCACATATATACTAACGTGTATTGGAATGAAAGATTTCTTACCAGACTCTGTGCAAGTGGGAGCTTTTACGTGTAAATGTGGGGCTATCATTTCACGGTGAACGACTATTAAAATTACCTGATGGGGCTATGATAGATCTAACGGGTTCTTGTAAGAACTAAAATAAGACAAAAATTGACTTATGTTTTTATTTCATGTCCTTTATATCAACCCTCTAGGCAGGGTAAATCATTGTGTATTTATATAATTTATTTAATACAATATTAACACTAGAGAAAATTTACTGTGATACTAAGTTAAGGATGTAAGATTCTATTTATCCTTAGAAATGTAATGTTTCTTTACGCTTTGTTCCAATGGGCCAGTAATCTAACCCGATCGTTCGTTCAGGGCCAAAGGATAGGATAGAGAAATACAATTCACATATATTTTTTTGTTATATCAGAACAGCATTTGCGAGATAGATCCGAATGGGCGACACCTATCTTGCCAGCGCTAGAACAACTATATTTATTTATCTAATTTAAACTTTAGCTTTAGTTGTAAAATACGAATACTCTAGTTGAATTTATATCACTTTGCATTCACCATAATTTCGTAAGAGAATTCTAAAGGAGAGTATGACAAGATCTAGAAAAAAATCAAAGCAATTTTATCTACCACTAATTATAACTAACCACTTGTTAAAAACAACAATACTCATACATATGGAGTAGAGTATAATAAGTCATAGAAATTAGTTCTGATTTCAGAATTCTCTGAGTAGAGAGCAATGCTAAATCTTTAAACATCATATTCACGAGATTCAAGAGTAGGAAAAATGTTTACAGAGTACCCATGTACTCTGCAGGTAAACATTCATAATTTAAAAACTAAAAACTTTGACTAGTTCTATTGTTATTTAAAAATAGTATAGACTATTATAACATGTTTTGAAGTAATATTTCGTAGAGAAGCTTAATTGAAACTTACAGGCAATAAAATGTCTATTTCAGTAGAAAATACGGAAGTTCAGAAACTATGAGCATATTCAAATGAAACAAACCTTATAGCAGACCGTGATCTGCGTGCGGTTGTATTTAGCATAATTATTTTTAGAAAACTTTTGCAGAGCACGCGAGACAATTTACCGCCTCACAACAATGGGTACAATGGTTGGAAAAACATTATCATTTCTACATATTAAGGCCAAGTACTTCGAGGCATGTTATGCATGTTATTAAATCAAGTTATCACGAGCAATGTAAAGTTAATAATGTCCATAGGTTGCTATTGTGAATATGGAAGTGCTCTATTTATTGATGAATTTATATTATATTAAGTTTAAATTTGCGTTACTAACTTTACTTCTTTAATATTCTGTCTCTTTGAGATGAATATTCAGCATTCTCGTTTGATAGAAGTTTAAAAATAAAACTATGAGTGTGAAGAAATTAACGCAGATATACAAGGATTGAGAGTGATGGCGAACGGTCCCCTATGCCTACTAGGTAAGATGCGTTATTGTTTGTAAATTAATTTATAATTTCATTATTTAACGCGCTAAACGCAGTTTTTTACACTCTCAGAACGTAATATAAAATGTAGTGCACGTATTCAAAGTCTATATCTATGTCTTGTAAGAAAAATATGTTATAATTTTTAAACATTTTTGTGGCTGTAGAAATAATGCTGAAAAAGTTCTTCTACATTATTTATGAGCAAAACTATTCATAACAAAATAAGCTTATAAAATTGCGTTTTCAATCCCAATATTTTAAAGATATAAAAATATGAAATAATATTAGCTATTTCGTTGTATAAAATATGCCGTAGAACCGGTAGCCTCGTAGCGGCGTAGTAAGCTCGTAGCCCATCTTCGTTTATGTCCCATTGACCCAAATTCGCGGCCTTGAACCCCTACCCCCGCGAGCTCCCGTGACGTCACAAAAGCGCTTTGTACATCCATTTACCTCTATTCTTCTTATTCTAAAAATACAGCTGATTAAAATGTCGAGGCTTTTATGTAATTGGCGTTCATTATGCCAGCACCTGGCTGCGTCAATCTGTAGGTTTTATTTAGAATGATCTACTGAATGCACACAGAACGCAACCAAACCCCTTTATCTAAAATGCGGATAATTAGCAATTAGGTATCTTTCATAATGGTGGTGATAATGGTAGTTTCTAGACCTGTTTCCAATAAAACCGCTTTATGTCCTTGAATAATCTTATTGTTTTTTAATATTTGTTTTTCTGAAGGTCTATAAAATTTGAGTATGTCAATATATTTTATTGATAATTGCATGATTTACAATTTTATCTCTATATTGCACGACAATGCACACGTTTGGCTCAAGAGCTTAAAGCCCGCGTAATTAAGAAGTTTACATTTGTAATTTGTGGGGGACTTTTTGGTCACTGGTTCCATAATATTAAACTCTACCGAATTAATAACCTACCTATAACCTTGAATTACTGACTTCGACGGGTTAGGATCTTTCAAAGAGCATCAAAACTATTTTATATCATTATGTGCCCGCGCTTTCGCCCGTGTAAATTTCGATCGCGGGGAAAATAGAAAATCATCCCATGGCATCCCGTAGGAACATTTATTCGAAATAAAAACTATCCTATGTGGTAATCCAAGTTACCCTCTAAGTATGTGCCAAATTTCATGAAAATCGGTTCAGCAGTTTTTGCGTGAAGGAGTAACAAACAAACAAACTTTCGCATTTATATTATTAGTAGGATTTGCGGCTACAAGAAACCCAATTTGTTCAGGATTATGTTTCGTTCATCAGTGGCTTGGGTGTGATTCGTAGATTAAGAGTTAATTATACTGTTGATACTTCTTTATCTGATCTCTTTTCTAATTAGGTTTGAGTACGTTCGAACTCTTGCAGTCTTAGGCATTTTATTGATCCAGTTATTTATATGATAAATATAATATGTCTGCGTCAGTAAGAATACATGGAATTGTCGTTATCAGTAGCATTTATTTTGTATGGCTCAAGCCTGATTTAGACGGTGGCCCATGGAGGAAGGAGAAGGATGGAAGGTAACGCATCCCTATAACCTTTATGCGGATGTCTATGGGCGTCGGTAGTCATAAATAATGCTCCGATAGCACGTTTGCCCCTTGTATTATAAAAAAAATCTTAATGGACGCATCCGACCTGACCCAGTTACTGCGTATGGACGGAGGTCTCACTACCTGGTCGATGTTCGATCAACACTTCCTCTTTCCAATCAAGTTTATTGACGTGAAAGCCTCTTTAGCGGCGTTAGGCGGGGAAAATATTATGAGTTCGTGTTAGCAAATATGTGGTGTAAGATACGAAAATTTGATATGCTACATTAGCATTTAAAGAGAGTTTTAAGTTTTCATTTCTATCGTCAGTCCCAACGACGACATGTTTTTGATAAAATTTATTTAAATATATTACATACCTGTAGGGGTAATAAATGAGGTTTCATATATTCATAATATTGAATCCTGTTTGTTTGTATAGAAGAGCGTGCAGATCTCAGGAACTACTCGTACTAGTTGCACGGATAGCCCTTTTATCGAGGAAGGATATACGCCATAAAGCATCTGGTTACGACCAATAAAGCTGAGTACGCGGGTGAAACCGCAGGGCGCTACTATCTCATATAAATGTTTTCCTGCATTCCGAAAATATACTTTAGATTAACTGGTACGTAAACCTGTAAGTTACCATGAAAATCCTTAAGTTCGGCAGAAGTACCTAAGTTGATAAACACGTTTAAGATGTCGAAAAGTTTCACGCTTTCGGGAATTTAACTCGAGTGTCTTGCCAAAAAGTAAGTACGAACACTTATGTTAATGAAGTTTGTAGACTCAAATACCGGACTAACAAACTCGGCGTCAGACATTGCGGTATGGATTCTTTGATGTTTTACTCTCCTCTTCCAGGTGACGAATTTTATTTTTGGTTGCCAGACCATACTGATTTTCGTTACTTAAGTCAAGTAAGATTTGAATGCGAGCAATATTTTATAATCTTGACGTTGCTCAGATGCTTTGTGGATTTCGTACGTACATATTATAATTGCGATCTTCCCAATCGTTTGGCTCAGATTTGCCAATATTTGGCACGGGTTGACTCTGGTTAATATATGTACTATACATTAGTAAATTAGGCAATTGTGAGCAATAAAGGCTAAAGTTATATCACATCATTGATTAATTTTCTTCACAACAGGACAGAAGCGGAAGGGGAGTGATTACATGATAGTTAATACCAATGTGGCTAACTGGTACATACACCCACATAACCTATTATCAGTAATCCAACGAACTGTAGAAAACTTATAACCCTTCGGACATCCCCTGAGGCTATAATTCATATGCGGGATATTGAATTGGAGCGAATTAAATGTACGGCCTGTTTCAGCAGCAACACCTTCGCTTTTTTTTTTTTTTTTTTTTTATGATATAGCCTCGCAAACGAGCAGCCGGAGTCGAAGAATTTCATTTTCCATCATAATAGAATTAATAGAAGACATTTCTCTTTTCTTATAAACAGGAAAATGCTAATGACGCGGTAAAATGAGAAATCAAAATTGGCCGATAGCTGGTGTTGTTGGCGCCTCGCCAGCCATGTCCCTTGGGCTTATCAACATGAAACATTTCGTCAATAAATATCTTTCCTACTTGGCACTTGGCAGATCTCCTGATATGTGAAGTCGCTAGAATAGGAGATAAATATTCACTTTCAAATAAGAAAAAAGTCTTTTCAGATTTTAATGTTTCGCGTTTTTTGCATAAGGAGCAAAAAGATCAAAGCTTTTTGGTGACTACCGATGCACAAACATGTTCATACGTCGCGCGTCGTCTTCACCCCATCCTTTGGCTCAACCGGACTACCCAGTATACCCAGTATAACATATTAATCTATAAACCGGACTCCCGCTAACCGTACGAAACGCGATGACGTCAATTGACGAGGGGACGTGATGTCGTACGGTCCTATTAGAATGCACTATTTCGTACGAACGATGATTTATTCGAACATTCGTAGTCCTTCGTGCGGTCGGAATGAAATGACCGAAATTGAAAATTCTTATAGAATATTATCGTTTTCCTTCCGTCGCGGAGTAATTTTTGAGGTTGTAATCGTTAGAATAAGGGGTATTTTAATGTCTCTATGTACCATCATGAGTGGAGTCATCTTTTTAAATTAAATTTGTTTACGTAATGTTTTTTCATAGCTAATCGAATATTCTATTAAAATAACTATGCTATGAAACAAGTGTTGTCTCCACGAATTCGGGGACTCTGATTTCCATTGAATTACAATCAAAGTTTTTTAAGTACAGATCCAGTTCCAGCAATATTTTTTTATTATTATTTGTGTTTTTAGACGTTTGCAAAGATCTTGGATTTTTATTAAGGAAGTAGATATAAAAAGTTCAAAAAGCAGAGTTAAAAGCTAATCTAAATCTTAAAGTAGGTTTTTAAACGTCCAGTTTATAAACGAGATATAGTTAGTTTTTATTTTTGTTGAAATAGGTTGCTTCACTTTAGCGGTGCGGAAGTTTTTACATATTTTAAAAGCCTATTATTATTTATAGCACATTTGGCCTACTTTAGAGCGATTAACTCGATTAAAGAGTTCTGAAACGTATTGATATTCATGTAGATAATTAATTGAAGATTATTAAACTTATATCTAAATGCTAAAATTTGTTATTTTGTATTTTTGTTACTCTCGCTTACACGACACCGGCGACAAAGTGATAGCTGCGTTGTCGCGTTTCGTGCGGTGTGTAGCCGGTGGTCCATAACTGCGGCATGGAGGATTGAGAGCAACGCGTCTGTATAGCCTCTGTGCAGATGTCCATGGGTGTCGGTAGTCATGAAAATGGTTACGATTGCTTGTTTGACCTACTATATATATATACAAAAATTATTTATTCAATTAATTTTTCCTGAAGGGACTGTAACCCGCATTGCAACTGGGGAAGAAGGACTCAAACGCACGTAAGGCGACAGCATACTCGTCTACATGCCGCAACGTCCCTACTGATTTCTCTTATCAATTTAGTACATTTCCAGAAGTCGAGTGTAATGTGACGGTTGCCTGGTGACGGTATCGACGTATCAGTTTATTATTACATTAACTAATTCGTATCGATTCATTGTAGTCAGGTACAACGGAATCGGAACCGCACTGCGGATGTTTCTCGCGAGCCGTGTGACATTTTATTGTCATTTACGTATTCACGTTGGAATAAAGACTATAACTTAACGCTTTTACGAGGTAAGTCTTAAGCGTTAAGAATAAAATGCTCATAAGTACAATAATAAATGTCTAGGTTTGTTATAATGTGGAGGCTTATCTACAGGTATATTTTTAAAATACCAGAAAGCTCTTAGGAATATACAAGGTTGATAAAACCGAGAGGCGTTAAGTGAAACCACATATTTAGTGTATAATTTTGTGGCTACGCAACAAAAATCAGATGAATCAGAGCAATAGTTTAGCCACATTAATTTTTTAAAGTTTTTTTCTCACTCTGTATCGTCAGCTGACCGCGAGGCTAATAGGCCCTAGTCAGCCGGACTCACGGACAGCATTCAACCCGTACGAGGTTGCCGCTCGCTATCGCCTTCAGTATAAAGAATGTTTCCATTTTTTCGCTATCTATTTTCTTTGAAAAATATATTTTCGTAAACTTGTTTTCAACAGTTCTGGATTAGCAGTAGGCAGTAGGCACTTATAGTATACGTAGTTTCATTTAGTGCCTCTTGCTTTTATAAACGTTCTATAACTAACACTGTGAAATGTGCTGAGTTACGAACAAAAAGCGCATAAGATCGGCACTAAATGCGGACGTTAACAATGCAGCAAATAAGCTTATTTACCAGATTTTTATAATACCAGAAAGCGTATGAGGAAGTGCCACGCTTTAAGTATGCATGTAGCCGAATTGGGACGGCACGACCGGGGAGGTACCTATCGCTTATGCTATATACCGGCGTAAATTGACAGAAGTCACGTTGTATGCGGTGTGTATGTAGCGGGTGGCCCCTGGAAGTGGGAGGAGGAAGGACGGCTGAGGAATTTGTATAAAATCTAAGCGGATGTCTATCGGTAAAATGACACTCACTGCTTGTTTGCCCCCTAAAACTATACAAAAGCTCTTACGAATTCATAGCTACGCTATAGGCAAGCGCTGGAACAAAATGCCCATAAGATCTTTTTTTTTTTATAGGATAAGGGGCAAACGAGCAGTTGGTAGATGACTACCGCCGCCCATAGACATCTGCAAAACTCGAGGCTTTGCAGGCGCGTTGCCGGCCTTTTAAGTATGAATAAGCTCTTTTCTTGAAGGACCCCAGGTCGTATAGGTTCGGAAATACCGACTGTGGCAGCTCGTTCCAAAGTGATGTTGTGCGTGGTAAGAAATTGCGCCTGAAACGTACAGTTGTATACTTTGGGACATCTAGGTGGTGGCGGTGGAACTTGGAGTTCTGCCGGGATGTCCTAAAGTGGAACTTTGCTGCGGGTATTAATCCAAACAACTCCTCGGAACACTCCCCGTTGTAAATACGGTAGA
>LUGF01042017.1:101788-113659 GCA_001625245.1 Calycopis cecrops
TCATGACTACCGACGCCTATAGACACCCGCACAGAGATTATACACATGCATTGCTCTCTTTCCTCCTCCCAATTTCATGGGCCACCGGCAGCAGCTATCACTATAAGCCGGTTTCGTGTAAGCGGTCGTGTAGTTACAACTCGGCTGCTTGCATGCATGCAGTGTATCATTACCCCCTACTACTGGATATATACAATCATAACTCAGGTATAACAACATCTTAAATGATAAAAAAAATAATATATAAAAAGATTTAATATCTTCTTGTTGCATAGCAAGTTGATAACCTCTTGAGGCTGCCCTGTACTATATACGAGGAAAATAGGTACCTATTACTTGCTACTGCTTATATTTTCTTCTCATGAATTTTATTGCGTATAAATAACCGTAGCAGGAAGATGCGTGAATCCCGGTAAGAAATAAATGGGATTACTTGTAAACGTACTAAAGTACCCAACCAAATTATTAGTAACAATAACAAACCAAAACAAAACATCAAAGTAATTTAAAAGGTCATCCAAATATATCACACATTATATATCGTCACTAATTGCGGACCGCAGTAATACAATTCATATCCACGGCCCACACGAAGGCTTTTACGGAGTTCACGATCGAAGCTCGCAAGTCGACGGACTCATAAATTGGGCCGCACCCCGCCAGCACCTGGACTTTGGGCCGGGCCACCCAAATTATGCCTTCAAGCTGAAATTTATAACATCCTGCTCTTCATTAGAGTTTGATAATCTAGTGCTTTAAGTGAACTATCTATGTGTGCAGTACTGAACGTACGCTTCAATGTTTTACTTGGGGATTGTACCTATTCACATTTCAAAGGCTAATAGTAGTATAGTGAATTAGTGTGGGTTTCATTTTTTTTAATTACTTGTCTTAATTGCCGATCTTCTTAGCACTGTTCCTATCTCACACAACAAACGTTTGTAAACGTTTTTGAAAATATGCTTATATTTTTAAAAATATTTGCAGAGAGCACTACAAATCTTCGAAAATTTGTACCTATAAATAGCTAATGGAATTTACTCAAGGTATAATAAATTTTCGTTTACGAAGGAAAGAAGGAAAACTTTGTTTTGCATTTGGAATATAAATTTCAATTACGCCTAAATAGAAAATGTACCACCAAGGTCTTAACAATATTTTATGTCTCTATGAGTTCACAAGAAGTCTTAGGAATGTAATCATAAAATTTTAATAAGTTCGGCATTTGAATAGGAGACACATTTATTTATTTAAAAATGTTATATGCTAAGACATTCAGTTATCACTAAACACGTTTTCTTCATTTCAATATACATTCAACGAATATTATTCTACATTTCACTAGAATGAAATGATTATATAGATAGTACATAATGTACTATCCGCGCCTCTAGTAAACTCCATTTATGAGATTCTGTTGTGTGTCTTGTGCGCAATTGAAATATTAAATTATGTTTTAACGAGAAAGCAACCATATTTGAAATGAAAAATTATTTAGCGGCGTTTGGCAGAGGAATATGTTGCTTGCTTACTCAAACGTGGTGTACGTAGCACGGGAAAGTGGATCTACGGTAAAAGGAGCTACAAGTTGGCGTAGCTCAACTGTCTTATGGTAAGAATTGACGATTTCACTTGATAGGACTATGTTTCATGTGTTTTTTAAACAAAGAAATTCATACAAAAAATATATTGTGATATTTGTGAAAGAAGAAAGGCATTTTTGTATTTGATGTCAGAATAATATAAAACACAAAGATCCAATTAAATATTTACAACTGCGTCTCTCAACAACTTTTAGTATAATTCGTGGAAAGGCAGCTACATAATTCCCTTTCATTGTCATTCCCTCGTTAATCTGCGCTATTGAATGTCGATTGATTTAACGACGGCTATAAATAGTAACCAATAAAGCTGGTATGGTTAAAATAAACATCCGAATTCTTGTTATCTCTCGTATTTTTTTCAGCGTAAATGACACTCGAGTAATACAAAAAAAAATGTAAAAAAGGGTCTTTACAATCTTGGATTATGATTGTTTAACAGATTCTATCGCGATATAATCCTTTAAAAGAATCATAATCATGAACAAAATTCGCAATATACGAAATTTTTGGATTATTCAAATGAGACCTATATCTAAGTGGGAATATTAAATGCACATAATTATGGTAAGGCTTTAAGCAGCTTGCTTCAGGATTATATTGGACTACTTACATAAGCCCAACGCAGCGTCTGTGCCAAAACGCTTGTCACTGTAGCAGATTACACGCTCTATCTCGTGTTTTGGTGGCGCATAAACAATAAACATCTGCTGTTTATTAGTCTGGACATTTTTAGGTGCTAATTAGCTCTTGTAAGTGGACAGCCTCATTGTCTACTGGTAAGCGGGTACTGAGTTGGACTCCCGGTCGCACCAAAAAGTGTTATTAGGTTTTTTTGGATATTTGGATTTGAAGACAGCTGTGCTGTCGCGTCTCGTGCGGTGTGTAAGTAGCCGGTGGTCCACGGAGGTGGGAGGAGAAAGGGGGGCAGCGCATCTGTAGTCTATGCAGATGTCTATGGGCGTGGGTAGTCATGAAAATGGCTACAACTGCTCGTTTGCCCTCCTATACCAAAAAAAAAAAAAAAAAAAAAATCTAATATCAGTCCGAGGTTAGAAAGGGGGTAGGGATGTCGCAACTCAGTTCCTCGGATAGAACGGTAACGGTCCTGGCTGATTTCGATTCGCTCATGTCGGACCGCCAAATCATTGGAATATGAGAGAGAGAGAATAGAGATTGCACTTGTGTCTGCGCACGAGTTTGTGGACTGTAGTCTGTAACATATGATCAGTAATTAGCTAATGTCAGATGGATGCCGCAGGCGAATATTATCCTTGTCATCTCTTGTAAGAGCCAGGGTTGAACCTCTCTGTCATATGACACTGGTGTTGCTTTCGGTTTGTGGGGTCCGATGAGCCAAAATTCCCCGATCGGGAGAATCAAGACGCCGCGTGTTCATGCTCAAACTTATTAACAGTCAGCAGAGTTTGTTGCATTGATTATTGTAAAATATTTTGAAACAAAAGCAATATTTCATATAATGTTATTTAAATACGTTGTAGTTTCTATATGGTTGCTTCTAAATCAAACATTATTATTTTCTGAGGTGTCTTAAATAGTATCTAATGCTATGTAATATAATAAAAATAAATCAATAAGTAAATTGTTATTATTTTTATTTTCACTTAAAATAAATAACAGGTTAGTATTATTATGCTAGGATATTAACTAATTGATGAATAAATCAGGTGTGCAAAATATGTTTTGGGATATTTACTTCGTGCACTTTAAGAGCAAATATCGAAACTGGCTGGGAATAGTGAGAATCGTGTAAACAGTACAAGATTTCTTAAAATTACTGCTTTAGTAAGAGGTCCATTAAAATATAGCACATATTGTGATGACTATGCGTCTTTCATGAGTTGCTGTTCAGAATGCAGTGGCTCATTTTTTTGGGTATTTGGATGTTTATGGGCGTAGGTAGTCACAAAAGGCTTCGACTTCTTGTTAACTTCCTATAATGGTATATAAAAAGTTTCCAATTTCCATTGTTCTATTTAAGAAAAAAATGTTTTTTTGTTATCAGGGTGGTAGGTGACCCCCGGCATGAGGTCGGGGGAGGGCGAAGGCTCGGAGCTGGCGGAGTTCGGCGCGCGCTGGCCGCCGCCCTACACGCAGGGCTACGGCTGGCGCTCCGCCACGCCGCAGCACCCGCCGGCCCATCACCTCGCGAGACACTCGCGATCACAACAGGTACACCACTTACTTTACCATACATATTTAAACATATGTTCTAGGTATAATATACGCTGACCTTTACATCACCTGCGAAAAATAACACCTGGAGAAAAAAATCGTAGCATGTGAACATGATTGTATGTATATATATTGACGACCAGGCTGGCGCAGTGGTACAGGGCTCGGATAAGTGGAGCATGTTGCGCCAGGGATCGCGGGTTCGAATTCCGCCTATGTCATGGATGTTTATCTATGGTTTATATGTATTTCTATAATAAAAATCTTAAATATATAAAATTTCTTAAATTTATAAAATATATAAAATATATTTCCGTTGTCTAGTACCCGTAACACAAGTTCTTAGGGTATTTATCACGGGGCTGGACTAACGTGGTGTGTAAAGTCCACAAATATTATATTACATTATATTATTACCTATATAAAATTACACAGATTTTAAGATCATGTAACCATTAAAATATTCCTTTGACATAACATGAGGCATTATTTTTTGGTTATATAGTTTTAGGTACCCAAAATATAGACGACATTTAGAAATAACTCAAGGGCAGCAGCGATGGTAAGGTATTCAGATTTCAGACCATTGTTCCTGGATGGATCGTGACCTAGACTTTAATAAATGGGGCTCTTAATTTTCTTTTCACCTCGTTGACGCCGCTACGTCTTTTGCGCACTACACTTTTATTACTTCTACAAGCGCTATTGCTTACACCAATTAATAGCTAGCCGTCCAAATAGCTTTTTAACTTTTTGTACTTACTTCACAAGTTTTAACGCGATAAAATATTTAAAAACATATACCTTTGGCACGACGTTATTCGGCTCGTGACCACGGCTAGTATAACCCGGCAGAAACGTCGCGCAAAAGGTAAATGTTCTCGATAGCAATTAATAATTTTATCGGGTTAAAACCTGTAAAGTAACTATGAAATGTGTAACAAGCGCAAAGGTTTCAAACAAGTATTAGCTATTTAACTGTTGATCACTCGCAGGACAATCGGCATACGAGCTACGAGGCAGAAGATGCCCGGACTCGTGCGAGGGGCGGCGTGTACTACTCTCCGCCGGGCACCTCCTACACCATCGTGGAGAGGCCGGCCTCCTCGCACGGTCACCACGCGTCCTACTCGCAGCACCACTACCAGGGGAAACTCAACAGAGCGCCATATTTAGGGTCTACAACGATAACTAACAATGCAGGTAAATGTTGCTGACCCAAATTTATATTTTATATATACGAGCCGTTGGGACCCCGCGAAGACGGTTAATCACTAGTTGGTTAGCTGGCTTCGTGAGCTTCGACTAGCTACTAGCGACTTGCTACACGGGGGTCCCTACGTGGGCCCTTGTGGCAAGTCGCAACCGACGCCAATCAGAAGTATGACTCTCATGACTGGCATGATACGAAGCGGCATCAGTCATTCCGCAGCTATTACGTGAGTAAAGTGCATGTACCTCCCCGACCCCTGTAATTTCTGCCCGATTCACATACAATACAACTGTCGCTAGCTCAAAAGAATGCTCCTGTTATTTGTTTCAACTTGCTATTGCAACAAAGATGGCGTAACTAGAAAAAATAGTACAATGGCGAAGATTTTTGTCACAAAGACAGTTGAAGTCCACTAGAAGGAAGTTTTAAAAGAAAATGGGACCATAATATCACAGTTTTTGAACACAAAGAAAAAAGATGTTTTGTGTGTAAAAGATCACTTTAGAAGATGTTCGGACACTCCAGTCGAGTGAACGTCAGCATGTTGCAGTTCACGACATCAATCAAGTTGGCCGAGGACTTTGTGTAGCTCGGCATGAAAACTAAATGCGACGTTGTTCCAATTCTCCTGTGATACAGATTACTCACTAAGAATCAGTTCTTTTCTGTACTCCTTGTACTACACAAAGTCTTTTTGTTCTTCTTCTTTAAAAGTGAATCTTGATTGACAAATTTTAAAACAAGTACGAACCATGCGAATTTAGTAATAGGCCCATTCATCAACGATAGTGCTATCACTATCGTTAATGGATTGTATGGCCCCATTGTTGTCTGGACTTGCAGATGAAATGATGAAAATCTGAGAGTCACTAATAAGGCAGTTTCGCATTGGTTAGTTGTCATAGATGCATAAAGCGAAAAATTGCTATTCGGATTTTCTGCATTTATTTATAAGTCTATAAATAAGTTTTGGTAAAGAAGATATTTAGCACAATTAGTTAAGCTTACGCTTTAACTATAAAGAAACGTTGATTTAACATAATTTAATGTGTTATAAGGACCGGCAAGTTTAAGGAACAGCACCAACCACCTCAGCACGAACGGCAAGAAGCGGCCGATATCACCCGAGCAAGTGTTGCGGCTGTTCGGCCAGGGCGGCGCGGCGGCGCTGGGCAAGGCTCTGCCGCCNCGCCCGCGCCGCTGCCCGCCCCGCTGCCAGCTCCGCTACCCGCGCCGCTGCCAGCGCCGCTGCCCACGCGCCGCCACTCTCCAGCCAGCAGCCCCAGCAGCACTACACATCATGTAAGTGTAATTCAACTACTTGATGGAATTATTTAAGTATGTGTGCAATTCACATTAGCAAACCATGAAATAACAGAAACGCAACTACGAGAAACAAATATCAGCATCTGTATCTCGGCGAGTGTATGTTTTTAAGAATTTCATATCGATCGCAATGATTATAACAAAATTTCGCTGTTAGTACCTACAGATAAACCAACAACTCGAGGATATTAAATAAAATTTTATCCATGAATTCATCCACAGAGCTTTTGTCTGATGTGAGACAAAGTAAGCAAAAACAAAGAGAGAAACAACATACACACATAAAGGGACCATTAGAAAATTGTAACCGTTCTAAAAATAGAGTGTAACGTGTGAAATACAAGGGGCGTCCGCAGAGAGCTGTCATAGGTGTAAATAATTCCGCGGCGAGGCGCCAGTCGATATTACTGGTTTATTCACGACTAAAGCGACCGGCGTTTAGGCCAGTGGTCGTCAAACTGTTCCGCCACACCGCATATTCGGCCCAGACCAGGACGGTACGGACTATAAAGCTTTAACCCACTAACACGTAATGTCGCTCGGTACTATTCCAACATTTCTATCATATTTTACTGCTAGATACTTACTAAAATAATGTATTCTATTGAAATAAGACCTATGAAGTTTTATCAGGTTTGACTTATTGTTTAGTTGAACCACAAATAAAGTCTGTTTCTAAATGTGTGGATTTATGAAAACCTTATGAGAATAAACTTACAATTTTATCCAAACTAAAATATAGCCGTGCCGGGGGAACAAAATAAAGTAGAACAATATGTATTTTAAACATGTGTTCTTAGCCACACTCTTGTGTAGCCAACTAATTACAACCGAGAGTGAGAGTATTTACATTGTTGAGTGGGTACTTGTGTAAACAAGACCCGTGTTAAACTTTTGTCGGTTTCATTTGGACCAAAATATTTCGGATAATAATACAAACCTATATATATACCTACTGCAATAACTTGATACATTGCTAGGTATTATCAATGCTTTTATAATCTGGGGACACAGCAGTGGCCCCGCAAGTCGAGCAAAAAAGCGACACGGCCACCATACTTTTCTCGAAGCAATTCAGGCCAATTTCAATCCCCTATAACTTCGTTGCGGATAAAACAGGAAACCTAAAATTTATCGATGTTTTTATTTAAAATGTAAAATATTTTTAATGTTGATATGATAATAACTTAAGCCAGAAGGTTCCTTAAGTAGGGACTAAATAAATTAACCGACTTGGTATTACATGGATCTCACAACTTTTTATGGTAGAAAAATTGAGCTGTGAGACTTGTTTTTTTTACAGGTTGTTTTTGATATATTAGTACCATTATCAGTCGGATCCAGGTGGGGGCTTCGGGGGTCTGCATCCACGGGCTCCGTTTTTGCACCTACAAAAGAGCCCCCTTCTCAACTTCAAGGCGTCCAAGTCCCAAGCTCCGCCAGAGCTTATACAGCCCTGAGTATATCATACTCATACACTTATTTATGATATTTTTTATATTTAGATAATTTACATAACATTTACATAAGTAATGTGTATACTACGCTGATAGTGTGTTTGTATGTTTACACTTTCACGAATATTCCGTTGAAGTAATTTTGATAAGTTTTGCAATTGAAATTTATGTCGTAGATATACTAATATGTAGGATTATAATAGAGCAGTGTAAGTTTAATATGACAGGATTGCGACTGAGGGCATTAAGCCAGCTTATAAAATGACACCCGAGAGAAAATAATAAAACAAACAAGGAAATTAAAAATCTTAATTACTACTAAAATAAGTCTAAATTAAAAAAAATAATAATTCTGTTACTAAAATTAGTTTATTATTTGCAAGGTTTTATTATAAAAGTGGTAGAGCAGTCAAGTTAGAGGTCACTACTTCTACATTGACTGTCACAGCCGAATTGAACCGGGGAGGTAATTCTCGCTTCCACGATATAGGTGTAAAGTGACAGCTGTACTGTCGCGTTTCGTGTGGTGGTTTCGTGTCGGTGGCCTATGGACGAAGGAGAGCAGCGCATCTTTATAGTCTCTATGCGGATGTTTATGGTTTATGGTCGGATTTGCCCCCCTGTACGATAAATAAAGGCATCAATACCTTGAGAAATCGATGTGATTAAACAAACCACCACCGCCGTAGATCGTTCAGTCGTCGTTTCGAAACAGTTCTGACCGCCGTATACCGTGCCCATTACATAACTCATATATTTCACATTACGTTTATTTCATCCGCATCTTATGATTTATGGATAAACCATATTGATTCTTTTCCATTTGAAATTCTATTGTAGTGTTATAAAGTCAGTTGGTCGTATTCCCAGCGGCACGCCGGCGTATTCGCGCCGCTCTCGTTCCAAATATTCAGTGAAGTTCAACAAGGCTATATAATAAGCGCTTAATATCGAATAATGTAACGGGAAACTAATATAAAAGATCGTTACCAGTGTGTGGCACGTTTAATGAGAGTTCGTGTGGTTTCTTCAAGTTGGATTACATTGAAAATTATGAGGTACTTAGCTTTATTTAGTTTAGTTGAAATTTCAGTTGCTTTTTTGTGGTAATTGTGATTTTGATTAGGACTGCCTAAGTAATGAGTAAATAGCTGTGTTAAACGTAAAAAGATTTAACAGAGTGCGGTAATCGGATTGGTCTATTTACCTGTACTGATTAACGGATATTAGACGGATAATTCAAAGCCTTACAATATTTACAGTGACGTAGGTATTTATGCAATTAGTTATGGTATGGTTATACAATTATATGTTAAAAGTAGAGCCGGTTTTAAAGTTTATATAGCGGATGATCAATTAAATTTTCAGTGACAACTGAAAACACATCATAACATACATCGAAGTCGCTTCTGCTGTTTTGGTGGTCAATGATTTATTATGGAATACACATTTTACATATATAATTTTTTCTACTACTATTATAAAAACTGTTAAAAGTTCACTGTCCCATTAGGGGTGAAAAATGATTAGCAATGGAGAATAAAAAAGACATATTATATAGAAAAATATTCTTCATTTTTCAGTAAATGCAGTTTATGTTAGCGATGTAGAGTCACACGTATGCTTTAGCTCGTAACTCGTGTACAAGAAGTTTAACAGAGTGGTTAATTATATATCAAGGACCCAAAAAGTTGCATGTTAGTACTTATTAGCCCGAGTTACTCACCGCCGTCACGTCGTACACACGGGGGCCGTCCAACCCTAAGGTTGGATGACCCTTCGCTCTTCTGAGGCTACAAGTTGTTGGTCCATCCTACGAAAGGTCTTTTGTATAATAAATTACCTCCATTGAACACTAACATGTAAATTTAATTATCCAAGAGTGTTTTTAATAAAAGTAGCTTTTAAGTTTCAGCGTCGTACTCGAATATATAATTTCGTTACTAATGTACCGACAGATGCACTGTTAGAGGTATTGCCATTCTTCTTCTTTGCAGCTAAAACGCTCCGATTATAGGTAATATAAATAAATAAATAAAAGTGTTATAGTTCTTGTGAAGCCGTACTTTACTTTTATAAAAACACTAAATCATTGGGTAATTATTTTTGTTTAATGGATGAATTAAAGTATAGAATTAGAAGTTTGCATAAAAGGAAATAAAAAATATTAATTCAATGCGCCAATCTGAACTGTAGGTACTACGTACTTTAAAGTTGGTACATAGCCAGGAATAACGGAAATTGGCTCAATTTTATCTGGATTTAACTGAAAGTTGTAGGTGCCAAGATTTATTGCCACTGTTCGAAGAGTTTATCATTAAAATAATTATTATGGTACACAATAACTTATGATATCATCACAATTGTTTGCAGCAGGAGAAGTAATAGAGATAATACTGTCTGGTTACGACAATTTTCGTAGACGTCTACGCGTCCCCGTCTTTGGAGACCTCCTAGAGTCGCTCGAAACCGGGATATTGTTTTTGAACTGTTGAAATTAGTGTATTGTTAAGCAAATTAAAATCCATTTATTAGTAGGTAGGTAAATTTTTGACGTACCTTGGTACTAATAAAGTATAATAATACTAGTAAAATATAAATAACTGTTATTAAATCTTAACTCTTGCTTGTATATAAATTACATATAATATCTACATTCACATGTGTATTGTTATATATCATCTGATTTAAACTTTGCGTCCACCTCAAATTTTCATGAAAGATTGTACAATACCATTCCGATCATAGTCACTTATCTAGTGATGTATTAAGTCCGAGTACAATGCAACCCTCGCCAAATAAAGCTGCTAATGGCCTTCTGAGTCACCCCGCCAGTCCTCTGCCGGTGCAATGGACGCTACGTTCACGTATTGGTTTGTAACGAGCCACAACCATTTTCATGTTACTATTTTTATTTTTTTATAGCGTAGGAGGCAAACGAGCAGTTGGTGAAATCTGATGTAAAGTGACCACCAACGCCCACAGACATCCGTAACACTAGAAGTCTAACAGATGCGTTGCCGACCTTTGAGGAAAGAATAAGCTCTTTTCTTGAAGATCCCTGAGTCACTTAAATCCTAGCCTATCAATCCTATAAATATTTTTTTTCGGGAGATAAATGTCAACTTTCGTTAGGATGCGCTAGCCGGAATTCTCGTTGTCCGCTCTGGCGGAGAGCAAATAGTAAAACTAAGCACCTTGATTATTAAAGTAAGAAAGGCTCGTCATCACATATGACTGAAGCGAACCTGAGCTCGACAGTTGCACGTGATCTCACCTGTTTTTTAATTACCTACCCTCGGTGCGTAATGAGCAACGCGGGCGGAATATTCATTCACTAAATTCGTAGAAAATAAGGATCGCGAAGATAAGAGGTACTTTTAGAAAGAGGTAGCTGAATTGTGCCGGTACGACCGGGGAGGTACCTCTCGCTTACACCAAGCCGCCGTAAAGTGACAGCTGTTCTGTTACGTTTCGTGCGACGCTTAAGTATTCGTTGGCCCTTTGAGGGGGAGAAGGAAGTATGTATAAGGTCTATGGGGCTTGTAGTCATGAAAATGATTCCGATTTCTTGTTGCCCTCCCCCCCCCCCCCCCCCCCCCTATAAAAAAACATCATAAACATCGGTGATATAATGTATGAAATAATAAATATTTTAAATTTAGCAATTATCGCTTCCAATATTGGTTATGCCAATTTTTATAAGCATCAGTTGTCATTTAGCAAATTACTCTGACTTTTCGTTTTTGCCTCATGCGCAATTAGAAAAAATATTCCTTGAAGGCAACATCTTTCGCCCGGTAGTGACTTTAAATAAATTGTATTTTTTTAATCTGTCTTATACATTTATTGCTAACAATAATTACCCTAATAGGTTTTTGATTTTTAAAAAATAGTCAATCACTTAAACCAGTTCTATTATGGTGATTTAAACATTTCAACTTCTTACATTCCTTCTCGACATTTCTATCTTTATTCAATTCGGCTTTATTGGATAGCTGTGAGTGTTCGTTGGGTGAAGAGGGGATGAAACGTTGGCCGACCACACTCTCCCGCAGAAAGGAGAGATGCGTTCTGT
>LUGF01042017.1:115008-128169 GCA_001625245.1 Calycopis cecrops
TTGATAATTTTAAATAAACAAAAGAAAACGCATAATTAATTTAGTTTTTAGGGTTCCGTATCTCAAAGAGAAAAAACGGAACCCTTATAGGATCGCTTTGTTGTCCGTCTGTCTGTACGTCTGTCAAGACCTTTTTCTTTAAAACGCGTGGAGGGATTAAGCTGAAATTTTTGTCAAATACGGAGGTCAGTTACGTCTTGAGGCCTTGAAAAAATCACACTTCTAAATTAACGCAATAAAAAGTTATAGCCATTTATGCACAAATTTTGTATGAAAACGCACTTTTTGGAAAATTTATAGGGTACTTCCCGTTGAGCTAGAATTCTAAAATTTAGCAAGGAGTTAAGACCTTACAGTATACATGTAGGAATAAATCTAAAAATTGGTAAATAAAATTTATATCACTGGAAAAATCATTACCAACTTATGCATGTAGTTCGTTTCATACTAAATGTATGCAAGCACCCGCATATATATGTTTGTCAACTTGTTGCAGGGAAGTGTCATTTTCTCAAGGTCTATTACTTTTGCTCATACCTCCAGTTCCTACGGAACCCTCGGTGTGCGAATCCGACTCGCACTTGGCCGGTTTTTATTAATTATGTCAATAGTGAATAATATCGAGCTCATGGTCATAATATGTGATGGGTGACTATAGATATAAAACATCATAAGCTAACTAATGATCAAGTTTATTACATATTTTACGTTATACTTTGTTCATCATATTTGTAATCCCGTTTTGGAACCCTAATATTAAGAAAATTGATTTAGGAGTTGTCGATTCAGTGAAAGAAATTCACTTATTCATTTCCAATATCAATTAGTAGTATATCTACTATGTATGTATGTGATACAACAATGTTGTTGCGTATGTAAGTAATGCATATAAATATGATTTATGAATTAATAATAAAGGAATTTCTATTCACAGGTTAAGTTATTTAGCTACTTGTATGAGTGGTCACGACACTAGAAACACAACAATGCTTTTAAACTTCAAAGTGGAGAATTTATTGAAACCATTCCTGTATTACATATACCGATATATTACTGCCAGGCTTCATAGTACTTTCCTTTTCGGAAATGATCTTTGAAATAATCATATTAAATAATATTAATAACATTTTTAAATAAAAAACCCGACAACTTAATATCTATATATTAAACATGAAGCAAAATTTTTTGCAATTTTTTTACGAAAATTGCGCGGAGGAGTATGAAATTTGGCATACTAATTATAGTTTAAGTGTAAGAGAAGTGCAGAACGCTAATATATTTTAATAATAATGTTCATAAAGCACTTTAATTTAATAAATAAAATTTTACACACACTACTATGCATTTGACACATTGATATTTATTAATTACGTGTAGGTAACACGTAATTATTGATGCAGTTTCTATGTGTCTTTTGCTAGTGTTGAAAATTCTACATATAAATTTTTTATCTTAGTTACAATGTCATAACATGTCATATGATATTTAGTTAATTTTTACAAAAAAGTGTCACTTAGATTGAATATCGATCTTCGCGGGTCCACTAGTATATTTTAATGTGTCGCTCTCATTATGAAGATGAATCAAACGACACCTCGAAAGTTTAAATCAGTCAAGAGTCAGATTATAGCAGGGAACATAATAAATCGCCTGTGGTTGAATATGCTTAGCATTAAAACACGAGGGTGCCTTCTATGTGTTGGGCAAATTGTTTGAATTCAAAATAAGCTAACGAATAAGCTAACGCTACTGAGGCGTAGCAACGATTGCATTGTAGAATCTTGGTTTGCGAGTCCGTGTAATACAAGCAGGCGAGGTATTCTGCCTCTAATGTATATGTGTATCATCTAGCTATGTATAGCTGTGAGACGGTGATAGATCTAGACCATTTCACTCGGACTCACTACTATGATTTTATCAAAGTTGTAAAAAAGTTATATACAATCACGAGATTATATTCCTAGTTTGCAATAAAGTAACATCCATATTATCTACGGTTTATCTCGTATCGATGTGGTATTTTGTGTGGGCGAGCTGCGTTCAACAGACTTATCGATTAAATCCACATGGAGCAATATAAATAGACGTCTAGGAGACCGACAAGCGTTTATGTAAGTGAAAAAGATTGCGCAAGTCGGAGGCTGGCCTCCACCAAGAGCACACATCTTAAGGAATTTTTTATATATCCTTTTCGTCCCATTCGCAATCAATAAGGGAGACCTAAAGCCGATGGAGTAAATAACAATATAATTTAGATGTAATATATAAAAACACAAAGCTGGGTATGCCTGGAGGTATGTTTTTTTAGTATAGGGAGCAAACGAGCAGCCGGAGCTATAGCTACAGATAGTTAGGCACTACTCTATAGGGGAAAGTAGGTAAATGACCTACTTATGGTTTGTTTGTGGGCGTGTGATGTGTGATAAGCATATTATGTCACTAAAATCCTCAAATTGCTCATGTACATTTAGAAAAAGCCTTGGTTCTCTATGTTCCGTAACCATTTTACACAAACACGAAACATGAACAGGACTTATTAAATGTACCTACTAATGATAGCAATATGTGAATTCTGTTATACAGGTGTCGGAGTGTATATTTCCCGGGTGGAAGAAGGTTCGGTGGCGGAGCGAGCCGGTCTGCGACCCGGGGATTCGATTCTTCAAGTCAATGGAACACCTTTCTCCGGAATATCACATGAAGATGCTTTGAAGGTAGAGCATTGAATCAAGTATCACACTATTGCTTATTATGTAAGTTACACGTTTTTTTTAAGAAATACTCTTGAAGAAAAAAGAAATTAAAAGAAAAGATATTTCAAAATAAAAAGTTTCCATAGTAAACAAAATCCATTGTTACATTGTTAAAGAGAAAGTTTATTATCAAAGGCTCACTGAAACCATTAACAGCTTTTGAGATCGTAGAAAGCTCAGCATCCAATTATCTTTTTATTTCTCTCTGTAAACCCCGTAGCGAATATTTTAACTAACTAAGTAAACAAATGTAAGAATAACACGAACTCTTTTTTTTTTCAAATAAAAGCACATCGTATTTCGTAGTGTCTGGATAATAATAATATTTTAACATCTGTGGACTTCACACACTACTTTAGCCTAGCCCCGTGCTAAGTACCGTAAGGACTTGTGTTACGTGTACTAGACAACGGTAATATATTTAATAGGCTTTATAAAGAAAAAAGAAATTGTATATATTTAAGATTTTATTATAGAAATACATACAATACATAGATAACCATCCATGAATGTTGGTGCAACATGCTCCGCTTGTCCGAGGATTTTTTGTAACTATAAACGTAATGTTTTCTTTCGTTTCAATATTGACCGTTTTAAGTTTTGCTGTCAGTGTTGTACGTAAATGTCATGTGTATGACCCGTCGAGATTATCGCCCACGCAAACGGTTAAATAAAACAACTCACATGGATTTACTGAGCGCTGCGTAAGTAGGAACGTGCCCAGACAGACGGATTACTTAAATGTAAGTGAGTGCACATGTACCTACTCACTTACTATTCAGTGATTCGTCTGCTTGGATTTAAACACTAGCAAGCTAAACCCGTGTATTTTGTGTTCCAAATTGTAATATTAGATTGGATGCTAGGCTACATTTAATTACTATCAACGCTAAATGCACTTGTATTTGGTAGTATATAATAAACTAATACTATATATAAAACAATATAACATGAGTAATTCTATAAAGCGAGCACCGCAAGTAAAACACATTCACTTATTATATATTATTTGACATATCAGTTAAATATATTAATGACTTCTTAAATAAGTTAAGCTAAAATAATGCAGAGTGAGTAAATACTGCACTGTTATTTCCACAAAAAAAATGACAAAGTCACATATATTAAGGTATCAATCAATATTGTAATAACGCTTCCCAGCTGGTGTATTTTTTGAAAGAACGCCAAATTAGCGACTCTGTGCCAACAGTTTCAAACTTTGTCACCTGCAATTGATTTAAAGAATATTAAATTTAAAATAAGCCATTTTATTATATAATTAATTAGGATAAACACACACACATGTCTTCACGCTAAATATCTTACGGGGTAGGCGGAGAGAACCAATTGACACAAGTCCTTACGTACTTATCTTGCTTTCTTCACATTCATTATTTTCTTCATACAAACACGCTCTGGATTCGGATAGTGTAATATATATTTTTTTAGTGGCCAGCAATGAAAGACTTTCTTGGTTTTCTATATTTAACTGTTAAATACCACATCTGATTAGTTACGCTGACGAATTAGTAGGCGGTATTACACAGTATTCCGGAGAGCGATTGCACCTATTAAAGGAAGTTAATCAATGTCACACGAAGCATTACCTGCTGTAATTCGTGAGTGTAGTAGTTAACTTACACTGAGTGGCGTTCCTTTCTCTACTAAGTTTCACGTGTATTTCGCGTATAAAATTACCTACACAAATTACGAATATTGTTGGCAAAATAGCTGTTTAAATAGTCTTTATTATTTTGGTTGTGATATGATTTAAATTTCACTATGAAGATTCTATTTTTAAAATTATTCACTTTCAAATAAGAACCTTTGACCTGAGACGAATAAATTATTCTCAGCGCGCTCCCGCGAACTCTTCCAGCTGAAATAATGAAACAATCGTCTGGAATGCAAAACGCCCGCATATCGGCTAATTCCTCGCTCTCAGATGTCTTTGCACAATATACAGAGCTAATTAACTTAGTGCTCCGACAGATTTCCATTTGAGCTCATATTTCAACGGTTCTCTTGTAAACTACATATCTTGAGCACTACAAATGTCACCATTACCATTAGAATTTGAATGTAAATATGACGATGTTTTAAGAGTCAGTTCAATTTCGCTAATGTATCATTTGAAGTCGTTTATTTATATTATTATTAACTACTAGATTTGAGTTTAAATTTTCACTATCATCTTCCTCCCCCTGGGACATGGTGCAGTAATATGATTCCTACTATTGTTAAAATGTCCCATCCGACCGAGCCGCTCATTGGGACTCTATACATTGCCATCCGTATTCCGTTCAGTCCAGTTTCATAAGTAGTTTACAGAATAGTAATAAACATAAGTAAAAAACACGTAATATAGAAGGTGAGCAAAGTGTGTCACACATAGCTTCGGCTTAACAAATAGTTGAGCACAAACAAGGGAGGAACAATTCATAAACTCAGTGGCACACAGTTTTTACAACAACGTCAACTTCCGAGCTCGCCGCAATTTTTCAATGTTATTGCGCGCTCACTCCACACAGGAAAGAATATGCAGTCCATTTGTGCCAGAGAAGCCTAATGAAAGAATTCTTATTTTAAAATTTATTAAAGCTTTTTCATGCACATCAGTTTGTATTTGTGTAAATTGTTTCATCTCGTCCGCCTTATTACTTATTAGTTTTGCATAAACAACGAGGTTCTCTGTTAGAAGTCTACATCGTAAAGCGTGTTAACGCTGCCTTTGGGGTTTGTGCATTGTTTATTATTTAATTATGATTGTACAACAGATGCTGAAATCCTGTCGACAGTTGTCTATGGTAGTTCGGACAGCGGGAGCTCTTGTGGGCAGAGCGTCGTGTTCGTGGATGGACCGGTACGGCAGACCCGCCTCGCCGCCGTCGCAGCAGCCAGTACGTTCTGCAAGCAAAGACAGATCTATAAGAAGGGTACGTGGAAAGCTCAAATTATTGTATTAAGATGCTGAATTAATTTGAAACTTTGGAATTTAAAAAAAGTCTTACTAGCCCTCATTTTGCTCCATTCTAATATTCTTATATAAATTACTTTCCCAATCCAATCAACCCATTTTTATATTTATATATTTATAATTGTTCCTCTAATTGTCCATTACCCGCAATTCATATTGTAAGCTTCTGTTGTAGCCAGTCGATGAAAAGTTTCAGTAAAACCTTTCGATACGTGACTTGAAATAATTTTCTCGACGTGGAATTTTAAAATGGCGTTGAATAAAATATAGCAACCGATGGAACGGCCCAAAGTCGAATTTTCTTTGACGTCCATTCTTTATGGACGCATTTATTCATTTTCAGCCTTTTCCGTATGCTGATGATCGCAGAGTTCTTTTAATGAATGCTAAGACAGCTTTAATTAAATTAAAACTAATCTATATTGCTTCTGCCTCTTTTTATAATCTTTAAGTAAGAACTGGGCTTTGAGTTACATATATGTTCTATATGGTAACCCAGTATATATCTATTATCTTTATTTAAAACTCGTATAATAATTTACGCGCTTTATTTAAACGTGTCAGCATAATTATTAGTTTGGGTAAGCGACAAGTACAACTCCGATGTCTAAAATATGTTGTGAAAAATTATTATTATATTAGATTTTTTCAAATTTGTCTATAATGACATTTTTAGTTTAACGATTTAAGTAGTGGGCGCAAAATAGTTGTTCTTTTACAATGAATTCAATGATTATTATTATAAACTAAATTCTAAATAAATTTTTAGGTAAACAGATTCTTAATAATATATGAGATATGGGTAGAAAATTATTCATACATTCAAACACTTGGTATTAAACTTTAATATTTAATTATCTGAATTTTGTGGTACGTCTATAACATTTCAAACGTGCCGTATTCATATTATATTTATTAAGTCAGATGTTGTACTCAAGACACGTGATCTCATTATTATACACTCCACGACGCCGCGGAATGAGATTAATTTGTCACGTCTGCTCGGAGGGAAAGCTTTACAAAATATGAACACGTATTAGATGACAGGTCCGTCATACCTATATTCTACAAGATCCTGATGATTTATTCGACATATTCTATATCTGGAGCTACTTTTTAATGGATATTTTTGTGAATGCAGCCATTAAATTATATCTATGTATTATCGTCAAAATTTTGAATGAACTTCTTATTAAAATAAAGATAAATATAAATATAAAGTTGAAATAAGGTAAAGTTGAATAAAAGTTATTATTGCATATTATATAACATTTTATTTTATTTTATTTATTTGGAAACATACAGAAACAATTACATGCTAAGTCACAATATTAAGTTACTACTCTATAGAGTACACACAGATTCACAATTGTTTCCTTGGAGTCTCACTAAGAACATACATTGTTTTTAAGATTTTATTAAGAGAGCAATGTAACAGAAATTATTATTGTCTACATGCATAATTTCTGTACTTTATTTTTATAGACATGTCGTGAGCACGAAAACATGACGAAAACATAATATCAATTTCATTAAAGTAACAGTTGTTTTGGACACACATTCTGTGAAGTGGCGCACGTTGTCCTAGTCTTTTCTATGTGGAAGAGATTTTTAGAGCGAGTTATTTTGGATGGTGTTCGAAAATAAAGGTCTGTAAGTAGTTGTGGTGTACTTACTTCAGAAATCATACCGTACCGGTCCAATAGTTCGTTGTAAGGACATCTCGGGGAACGCTGACGAAAGTTAAGAATACGAATGAACTTTTTCTGTATCATTTCTAGGCGTGTTTTGTGAATATTATAGTAAGGGTAATTATTGAATTAGATTACATTTATTTACTCCTAATTTTGATATTTTTCATTTAGTTTTATTATAGTTGTCTATTGCCTAGTTTTTAAGGATGCCTTGATAGGTTGTGTCTTTATGGCACTATTATGTGATATACTTATATGCCATGAGAGTTAATTGCATTTATAGCAATTTGCAAGGGCTCATTGCGTACAGCGGGCCGTTAATGACCATTGACGGCGTGTGGCAGGCCGTTACCTACCGGCACCCGGCAGTAGCAGCGACAGCCGCTGTCCGCCCCCGCGCTATCGATCCGTGACATCAACGCCGCCGGCCGCCCCAAATGCGTTCGCTATTAATAAATGCTTTGAATGGGACTCACATACGATACTTTGTTAATGAGGGCCATACGTCATACGGGGCTTGCTAAGGGATTAATATTTTATTTTATGAGCCCACAACAACATGTTAACGGTCGTCTTGTTTGAATAAATGTTTTCTAAATAAGCTATTGTAACGTGTACAAAATATGATTAACTTTATATGTGTCAGATATTTTTTGGATTAAAATAAAAAATAATAATAAGAACGCAACTTCATGATAACTTAATACTTTATGTCAAAGAATGTTATTGTTTTTTATTTTTATCAATATAATTACCATAGAGTCTACTGCAATAATAGTTAAGAAAACGACAAGATTTTTAAACTAGGTAATCATATAATTCACTGTAATTCGTCAGGTTGAAAAGATAACAGAATAAATTCACTGTTACTCTTAACTTAGCTCAAAGTTAGTTAAGAATAAGTAAATAGATTATTATTCCTATCGGGGTAGGTATGTAGCAAAATCGCGTAATCTCGGAATAAAGAATTGCTGAAGATCAATGGTTTGGAGCTTGCTCCTGAACTGAATAAAATATTCAATTTTAACAGAGTAGTTTTAATACTTGACTGTGTCCTAATGTCGCGAAAGGGATTCAAGCGAGGGTGGTTTTCGTCTAATGGAAAATACTTGTTCCTTAAAAGAGAGCGAACACTTTATATTTAGATCAATATCTGGTCATGCAATCCATCTTCCCTACTACGTAATCACAAACTATTTCAATTGTTATGCGCATATAAATGATATTCGTCTCCATTACGAATTGCATGTTTCTACACTATAGCATTCTTCGTTATTAATAAGGATTGTAAAGTTTTTCTGGACTTAAATGTTAGGTCAATGCTGAGTAAACATAATTAATTCATAACCTAAGAAACACCTCAACAGTTGAATAATATGCATATGAAAGTAATTTACTACGTGGTTATATTTTTATTTTAAAAAACTCTGAAACAGAGGTTCTGCTACGAGAAATAACGTGAGAAACAATAACCTCATTTCGAGGTAAGATACTATTGTTGTCGACAACCGATAAAGCGCTGAAACTGATGCAAACTAATGCAATGTTGAATTATAATTTCTTATGTGTACATTGTATATTTCCGCACAAATATTATTAAATGATGGTATACTTATTCAATTTTATTTATTAGTACACATTACTAAATAGTTACTATGGAAGAGGTAGAAATATTGTTGAAGGGATTCTTATAAGAATCCATCCAGAGAAATCAAGTTGCACTTTTACAAACCCTATTTCTTCCGGTCTTGGGTGTCCTTTTGTCCATAGGAGGTAATGGGATGATGGAGAGCAGCTCATGTGCTTATTATCCTCTTATATATATTTAAGGCCTCGGATATAATGAAAAAATTTAGATTCCTTGTTCGGTGTATGAGCTTTGTATTATAAAAACATGATTGTGAATGTAGCCTTTTTCTTAAAGGTGGACCTTTGCATTGAACCCGGGCAGTCTCTGGGGTTGATGATAAGAGGAGGACTGGAGTACAACCTGGGCATCTACATCACCGGGGTCGACAAGGAGTCCGTGGCGGATCGTGCAGGACTTATGGTGAGTGCGCATGGCAATTGTATTTGTTATGTTTTATTATTGCACAATGGCGACGACGAAGGCGGACTGGACTCCTTCCGGATAGTTTGGCGCTGTCTGGCATGTGATAAAGAGATGTGGAAAAAGAGTAAAGAAGATTTTTCCCAGCCGTGGGACTCACCGGGATGAGAATAATAATAACATGTAGTGCTACACTGCAGGCATGAATGCAGCTGAATTAGGCCGGCAAATCTGAGGAGCTATTTATTGCTTACACGATACCGGCGTAAAGTGACAAGCTTCGTACGTATTCCTACCATTAAGACGGAGATGAGAGACGCGAGTAGTTGATTTTTGTGGCGTTCGTTAGATACAAGTGTCTCATTTGAGGAATGGGAACAGAAAACAACGCATGTTTAACCTCTGGTTGTATGGATGCTTATCGGCACCGGTAAACCCCAAAACTATTAATTTCTCACTTATAAACTGATAATGCAAAAATATATTCCTCCTTCCAGCAATTAGTCTTTATATCTTCAACAATTTCAATTTGGTAACTTTCAAAAAGCCATGTGGTTTGCGTAGCCCATACTTTTACAATCCACCCAACCCTTTTACTTTGAGTTCTGTGTTTAATTGCCAACGGCTGAATCACATGCTTGTTGGATATCCCCTATAAATAAATGTGGAAACTTCAATCAATTAATTCTTGTTGGTCAGTAATATTCAGTATTAATTAACTTTATATTTTAATTACGATCGACTTTTTCATTAGTGTAAAGACTATTTGAGTGATTACTAATTGATTTATATTAGGGAAGTTTGATTTTTAACAACTATAAAGAAATCTTCTGTTTATTAAATTGTCATGTTAAAAAAGCATACTTCTCAGTCAACACAATTAAAAGCTACAGTAGTGTGCAAGAATGTTTTTTATGAAATATTCACAATTATAAGTTGTCATTTTCGTACCTTCCGTTGCTACGGAACCCTCTGTGTACAACAAATACAACTCACATTTGACCGGTTTTTCAAACACAAAAATATTTCCTGATAAAATAAGATTAACGCCACACTCAGTCATTACGAACTATTTTAACGGACATTATCACGATGTTTTTTACTAAACCTTCTTATAATAAATGCGACGCGATTATATATGAGTTCAATAAAAGTTTTTTAGGAAACTGGGTCAATAAAGGTCACCGGAATTTTGACTGTAGAAAGTATTTCTTCGGGTTCAATATCGCCGCGATGTAATATACATACTCTGTGCCGGGTTATGTGAATTGGAGATCGCATTTTAGTTTTAAACGAAACAGGAAAATGTATATTTTTGTAGATATTCTTCTCTCAAGAATTACACGAAATTTAAGCCACTTGCCACGGTATGGTGCCACATGACTGTGTTTTGATTTCAAACGTTTTAACGAACTTTTAAAAGCCCATTAATATTGTTAAATTAAAACTACTCCACTTATTTGAATACAATTTAGCATAGACGTAGATCAGATTCTGGAATAAAATTAAACGCGTGTTTTTAAAATAACGCTTCCATTGGAATATGTTAGGCACAGCTAGTTAACTATTTTTTTATCAAATATATAATTCTATACAGATCATAAATATTTTAAGTGCCAAAAAAGAAATAACATGAAGAAGCTCATTCTGTTCCAAGGAAACTGCTACGAAAATATGCCGTTTGACAAATACTAAAATTTATACAAAGAACTTACATGTTGAAGGAAATGAGATTTTTTTTTATATATGCATTACTAGAACAATTATTTTTTTGTTTGACGTAGAACTATGACGTTTATCAATCAATTAATTAATTATTGAAAATGATCAAATTATTTTTAACCTCTAGTCGACCACTTAAGTTACAAATACACTTCTATCATTTAACATTTAAATTAACAACACGTCAAGAATATGAATCAATAAAGGTATATAAATAGGTTATGATTTCTTAAGTTACACATTGTAATAAAACTAATTTAATTAATTTTGTCGCCGTTTATTTAAGTATTTTACAATCCCACGTTTTAGAAACTTTACAGCAACCGTGCTTACAGGTGGACTGAGATGGCAGAACATGTCCTGATGTCACAACTTTTTAAAAGTATCCGAACATTTATAATTATTTAGTTGTTCCGATTAACGCAAAAAGTATCTTGTTGCCTGATGTGGTGTTACATTTGTGTTTGATTTGATTATGTTTAACACTGGCTCCCAAGCCGAAAGAAGTACCCAGTCATCTTCTCTATTGAAATTTGGACGTTTCTAATTTCAAGAGCTCCACGGATCATCTGTGGGCGGAATCGGTGTTCTTTAGCGAGGTTCTGAAACATCGGGATTGTAAAATACTTAAATAAACCGCGATAAAATCCGTTTAAATAGTTCTATTACAATATATAAATAGATATGTAAAATGTGAATGTATGTAACTTGTAAAAAGCATTTGGATATATCTTAATGTAGTTTTCAGACAAGCCTATCGAGTGGCTTCCATAAGTTTGCTAGCCATTAGGTCAACAGATTTTCTTCCTTTTGACATGCTTGGTCAGATGGCTTGTATTAATAATATTCTGCATTTTCTAATGCCTCCATAAACTTACATAAATCCACAGAAATAAATCTCAATATTTTGATTATAAATACATATTATAAATATTTATTGACTACAGAACTCACTGCAGGAAAATTTCTCGCACTGTACATTACTTGGCCCGCTCTATTGGGATAGCACACGTGAAAACTGATCAATACCTCCTCGATATCTAGCGTACCTATAAAGATGTACGCCGACTTCGTGCTTCCTATATAAAAATGAATATACAATACAAAATGAATACAGAATTCATTAAATTTAAAATAAGACGGTCCTAGTTAAATATTTGTGTTCCTTTAAACCTCGCCCAAATTAGACACCGGTTACATGTTCTTGGCGTTTATTGTACATGAAATTATGAACATTCTAAAATATAAATATACAATTATTTCTATTAAAATCTGCCTCCTTAGAAATGTGATATGAATATCACGTCTTATTTAGATAACTAAATCACGTAAACTTAATACAATAGCTAGGTCATACTATGTTTAGTATATTAGGCAACCCTTATCATAATTTGTAGTCCCTTACAATGCCTAAGTGATATACACAATATCATTAAGATGTCAGCTGATTACCCTTTGTTCTAAACAGCTCCTTTATAGTATATATAAATGTTTCATTCATGAGTGTCAGTATTAGATATTATATACACGCAATTTTGGGTAAGAGCACAGATTACTAAATATGTCTTCGGCAGGAGCAGTGAAATTGCTCTTTCACAGTAAGTAACAGGGTACTTCCGGCCCCCTATTGTTTTTTGTCCATAGGATGTGATGGGATGATTATTGTTATTTATTATTATTATTACTGTATTGTAAAGAGAGTAAGCACAACCATTAGCATGTGCTTACTCTCTTTGCGAGAATGTAAGGCAACCAGTATGCCAGTAGAGCAAGTCGGGCTTTGTGTACTAGAATGAAACTGTCACTTAGCTTTCGGTAAGAGATAGTGCCACACTGCATGCCTGCATGCAGTCGAATTGTGCCGGCACGACCGGGTAGGAACCTCTCGCTTACACGAGACTGGCGTAAAGTGACAGCTGTGCTGTCGCGCTTCGTGTGGTGTGTAAGTAGCCGGTGGCCCATGGA
>LUGF01042017.1:128436-140492 GCA_001625245.1 Calycopis cecrops
TAGGAACCTCTCGCTTACACGAGAGTGGCGTAAAGTGACAGCTGCGCTGTCGCGCTTCGTGTGGTGTGTAAGTAGCCGGTGGCCCATGGAGGTGGGAGGAGAAAGGAGGGCAGCGCATCTGTATAGCCTCTATGCGGATGTTTGTGGGCGTCGGTAGCCATGAAAATGGCTCCAGCTTCTCGTTTGCCCTCCTATATCATAAAAAAAAACTTAGCTGATGATCCTTCAACAGGTCGGAGACCAGATCCTCGAAGTGAACGGGCAGTCGTTCATCGACGTGACCCACGACGAGGCGGTGGCGCAGCTCAAGTACCACAAGCGCATGTCCCTGCTGGTGCGGGACGTGGGGAAGGTGCCGCACGCGTGCACGGCCTACGGGGAGAGGGAGGCGGCGCCTAGGTGAGTGCACGATACAGGGGACTGGCTTTAGTAGGAGGTAGTGCCATGCTGCGATGAGCTCGCTCACACGGTTTTCTGCGGTTTTCCCTGCGTTTCTGAGTTTCCACTGGCTGATTGGAAAGAAGTTGGATAGAAGGGCAAGCATCTGTATCAAGATTATACGACCTACAGGTTTACAGTTTACTTAAAAAGGTTTAAAGATTAATTAACTTATTTATTTTATGCCCAAATTAACCACGACGGAGCAAGTTTCATCATCCTGCCCATGGGCCTTGTACCGAGCGTTACTTGGCAACAAGTTGGTGGTGTTCTTGGTGCGTACAGAGCGCTATAAAGAATAAAAAGCATTAGCAGTTCATAACAAAAATGATAGGAAAAATAAACTTGGGCTCTTATATTTTACTAAATTCATTGAAACGTTAAAAATTTGCTCACCCCAAAAAATATACATGAGGTATGTGCGTAGCCACGTCGCTCAGGCACGCAGGCAATATCATGAGTAATAAGTTTGAATGCTATAATTGAGTGATTCATGTGTTGAGTCAGGGGACAAACACAAGGGAAGGAAACATAATGTTTATTAAAACTAAGGGTTTTTTCTCAGAAAACATAGGATTAATTTAATGTAAATAAAAAAAATGTGTCCTCCGCCTTGGAAATGGAGTTTACTGGAACGAACATGATTCTAAAGTAAAAGGTGCAATAGAAGTAAGCGACTTAAGCGCTGTAAAGCGTCATGCTCGTGATACAATGGAATGCTCGATTCCTGTTTTACACGATGTTATAACTTTTTTATACAGCGCCTTAAATCGTTTCGTAAGCAATAAACTCAAATGTTAATGTCCCTTTGAGAGGAAATTCATTGAAAAGTCATTGAACTTGTTCATCGATTTTATTACTCGTTCCTGTTTAGAAGCAAGCAATTGTATTTTATTACCATACATATGAATACGTTATTGCTTCAACTTTCGAGAGGAAATACCGCCAATTGGCGCCAATCGGTTGAAACGTGACGTCAAATTTTAGTGATCTCGAGAGAGTAGTTTAGTGATCTCCCTATAATATATTTACAGCCATCTTATCTGTACTACTGTTGTATTATTGCTGAAGAAACTACTTCGATTGACGTTTCAAAATTATTTTCTTTTTTTTAAGAATAAGTGGATGGGGAAGAAAACGAGGTGCAGCCGCGGTAGCCGTGGAGCAGAAAGCGAAGTCCTTGCTGCCGCAGAGCGACCTGCCGGCCCTGGCGTACTACATGGAGGAGTACGCGGGGCGGCGCCTCACGCCCGACGCCTTCCTCACCGTCCTACGGGACCTCCTGGATACGCAACAGAAGGTGCAACTTATGCGTTAAGGCACACACATACACACTCACACTCATGTCTTCTCTTCTCCCTCAAACTCCGAGTGACATAGGTCATGATCTTTAAATACTAGTCCACATTTATTAGGTACCTCTTCATACAAATTACAAGTACATCAACTTCGGACAGTAGTGAATCAAATTGATGTTGTGTTAGTGTTGTTCTTCTTCTCGTTCCAAATTCACATTAGTTAAAATATTTTAAATAATGATATGACTATTGAAAGGTAATACAGGTTTTTCAATATATAGGCGGCGGTAGTCACTAAGCACCTGATCGTTTGCCCCCTACACCATAAAAAAAAATAGATATTTGTATAGGTAATACCTATATATTTTATTACATGCAGAATTATAACTTTTGAACAATATTGAACTACGTTTCTGCATTCAGAACGGGTACTAAAGGGATTAGAACACACCTGAATCTCAACTCCAAAAATCACGGGAAGATGAAACCCTGAATACGCATGCACATTAAACCTGTCCTTGCTAAGATCAATCAACTCCTCAAAATCCCAAAATCAATTCGAAGTTTGGAACCCAGCACTGCAGTTGCAAATACATTTGAGTAACACTACAATATTTATATTTTTGCAGTACTCTTTGCTGACTGAAATCCGAGAGTTCTTACTGCCGGAGGACAGGCCGAGGTTCGACGAACTAGTCTACAGGAGAAACGAGGAGGTCGCTGATCACCACATCAAGGTACTTCACAATAATGTGCGTGAGTTAGTGGGGTATGTAGTACACATACTCGTATATACAGGTTGTGGCATGACTGCATGGCAACCCTGCATTAGGGACGTACCTCTCGCTCACACGATATAACCATTTTAGTATATATATATATATATACGCTGCATGACAGCCGGATTGGGCCCTACGACAAGGGCAGAACCTCTGTCGTAAAGTGACAGCTGTGCTGTCGCGTTTCGTGCGGTGTGTAAGCCGGTGGCCCGGAAGGTGGGCAATGCATCTGTATAAAATATATGCGCATGTACATGGGCGTCGGTGGTCATGAAAATGACTGACGCCTTCCTGAGTATGTGTGGCCAGTGACCCACTTTGGGCAGGGGGTGCAGGACTACATACAACTATTAACCGTTGTTTGGCATTTGATTGAACGATTGACAGTTTTTCTCCTTTGATATAAAAAAATTCGAGGGAAATTAACAACGGGAGAAAACCATAGCGAATACGTAAATCCTCTTGAGTCCTTTCCGGTGCAGAGTTAAATAAAAAGAGTTCTCAAAGTCCAAAAACAAAATAAAAAGTACTGTTACTCTTTTTTTCATAATTAGCTTTCTTGTTTATCTTACTTTGTAATTCAAACGCGGCTTAAACTTTTCCTCGGATCTCTACCGCGAGTACACTCTTTTGTTTTGCGAGGATTTTAACTAGCTAATTTTAATGAGGTCAAATTGAGTTTTATTATGATGCATTGTTTATAGCATAAGGCGGCAAACGAGCTATCGGAGCCATTAGATGATAACTGGCGTTCGAATCAGCACGACTAAACAGATGTGTTGCCTCTTCTATACCTCTTACATCGCACGATCCGCTCGAAGCGCGACCGCAATCCTATAACTTTAAAGCAGTCAATTAGAGGTACCTCTCGGAGGTGCCGGCCCGATCCGGCTGCAATGCAACAATGGTCTTACATCTTTCAAATATACTCGTGAACCAAATACAAATTAATTAATTGCTATAATTTATCGAGCTTCGATAGGCTTGTCTAAGGTTTTATGTTTTTAAGGTTAGCCCATTTATCGCAGCTAATAAAAAGGTCTTAAAAATATAAATTTTGCTAGAAATAGAAAGGCAAGTGGGCAATGAGGTGTTGCTATTCTTATAATTATGTTAGTTCATTGTGTGCTTGGAAACCGGGACATTGGCCTTTTACATAAAACTTAATGCGATCACAGTTAAAAAAAAACTAAACCTCCTGTACGGATTGCCTAGTATTTTTTATGTTATTAATCTTTTGACTTATTGTAGTAATTTTTACTTACATCTTAATTAGGTCGTTATTATCGATCGATAATAAGATTTAATGTAATCGAATACGTTGACACAAAATTTGTAATAGCGTCATCGGTATCTGCAGAAACTGCTGTTACACATTTTGTTAATCTGTACCTTATATTAGGTATAAAGCTGAAGTGTTGGATGGACTGCGCTAGTCAAAGGAACTTCTGATCCGATTTAAAAACTTCTTTTATTGTTAGGTAGATCATTTCGAGAAAGGGAGGAAGGCTGTAGGCTATAAAATAAATAAAAAGGATCGGAGTACGTGGGTATGAAGATGAAGCCACAGGCGCTGTTAGTTATAAATAACCGAGTGTTTGAACTTGTTCGTAGCGCGGAAGCGAGAGGCACATGCTGCCGTCGTCGACCATGCACGACCTTCACGAGCCGGTAAGTGAGCACGCGCCCTCTCTCGGTAGTTTAATGTTGCATGTTGTATGTATAGAAATTCGATGACCCGATATGATACAATAATTTATTATCATGTGTTCGCTAACTATACATATTGGTGTTAAATACAAATTACTAAAATATTGATAAAAAGTTATCGCTTTAGATATTGGTTCCCAGTATTGTTTCCTTTTTTAGATTATTGAATGAATGTACCTATCTAATTTAAAATAGATAAAACTTCATATTTGAGTATACTTTCCGTACTTGTTATGTATTTCGTATTGTGCTTATGTAATTTGTTATGTGTAAATAAACCAACCGTTTAAAAGCGCCAGGATATTTAATATCAAATATGTGTGGTTAAATCGTGTTGCATCATATCGCTATAGAGATAACAGCCTTTTAAATTTTGTTGCTTCTATATGAGCATATCATAAAATTTTACTAACCTTTTATTTCAAATACAACTAACCTTTTGTTTATAATTGTATCAGATAAACAATTTTCAAAAATTTCCCCTCACGGGGGTTGGACACGAATCTATTTATCGGGACGTGAAAGATCGCGATAAAATTCAAAAGGATATATTAACATATATACATATAACGAGAGGTGACAATACAGTACTTGTGTAATTTTGTTCTTTCATAAGTGTTATCTCAGATGAGTTCGGGTCACGGCTAACAAAGTTGCAATATAAAGTAGGGTGAGGTAGAGATTGTTGTTATAGGAGGCGCCGGCGGAACCCCTAGTGGTTGACCATCGCTCGCCCTCCGAGGATTCCGGCTTGGGTCTCCCGCCCCACGATCAGGCTTACAGGTGACCGAAAATATAACCAGTACGACTAAATATTCTCTATCTAATTAACCTGTTTCTTCATTTAGAATAAGAATTATAAAAATATTTTGTAAAACAATATTTTATCAAAAAAAAAACATTTATTTATAGAAATAATACTTTCGGCTTTAAATATAACTAGAAAATAGAGAAGAATCGTATAAAATCTCTTTGACGGACATTTCACGCCCGCATTTACATTTTTGCGAGGGAAAGCTTTTTCGCCACCCACAGTAATCCTGACAACCCCATTGGCTCATTGCCAGCGTTCAACTTTTATTTCGTGATTCGATTGATTGTTATCATCCAACTACACATTTATGATCGGTGGCATTTTAATACTGTCATTCTGGATTTGTTAACGGCTTTCAAACTGCCGCTAAAACGGAACAAAAACAAAGCTATTAAACAATAACATTGTTTCAAAGGCATTTTTGCCGTCATTATTTTTTCAATACAGTTTACTAGTGGGTGCCTTTTTATTTGAATTAAGATCAAATGTCAGCAAATTTGTAAAAATGTTCTTGCCTTGTCAGTTATTTTACTTTACTCTACTTCTCCGTATCGAATATCGAGTGATCATACACTAAGTATAAAATGCATCATGGTTTTCAGTGATCAATGTTATGAATACTATAAGCCTGTTTGTTGTCGCCCTCTTTTCCTTGAATGTGCTTTTATTAACGAAAATTATATAGAAATAACGAAACAGTGAAGAATGTTTACGCTTCTAAAAATTATGTTCTAAAATTTAAGTACACCTAAAGGTTTCACACATGCGTATATATGTTATTATTTTGCTCAATTTTACAACATCTTATATAACTTGTAAGGTATGTTTATGTATTTATGGAATAAGATATATAATATATTATGTAAAGGTAAAATGCGCAGTGCTCTGGATAGCAAAGTCGACAGTTGTTATCTGTATTATAAATGATATTATATGAATACTCACTCGTATGGAATGCCTGCCAATAAGATTACGCATTCGTAATCCACTAAATCATATTTGTAGCATTGGAAATAAGCTTTTGAAGACGTAAAGGCAAATGGTAATTTTTCACTTGGTATATGTGAAAAATTGCATTAAGGAGTTTACAATAGTTGAGATTGTGTGATGCCATGACGTATATGACAGTGATGTTTGTGGGCCAGGAGCAGTCGCACGTGGCGGACTGGCGAACCTCCTCCGGACGAAGAGCTGGAACCTCCGCACGAGGTGATTTTGCCAGAGTTACCTACTACACTCTTATTACACAATCACTTATCTGTGCCTCTACTCTTTCACCTGGGTGCCACTCGTTACTAAAAAGTATAATTAACACAATGAAACATATACATTATTCATTCACAATATTTCATTGATGAAAGAGATGCAACATTAACAACAATAATGTTGGTCGACTTGCTCTAGAACTGTATTGGACATGAAGTGGCACCCTGGCACTGTCACAAATTCGTCAGATCACTTATTTTGCATGCGTCTATAACGGCTAGATGTAGACTTCACGATCTCACTAATTATGGCCGTTATTCCCTCTATAAAACCTAAATTGAAAAAGGTAAATCTGGCAAAATTTTACGTCTCGATCAAGACACAAGTTGATACGATATTGGCAATACAAAAGATAATAAGTTACTGGTAATAGCGGCCAAAGTCTACTTTCTTTTCCAGCTCTTACTTAAGCATAGCGTCTCTGACAGACATAAGTATGTATAGATTCTTTTTATGCTAACTGGCTTATTTCATTAAAATGAGATTTACATCTTGCACAAGACAAATTATGTTTACACTGATATGCTAGTTCAAATGTCTTTTATTTAGAAATCAAGGCAGTAATCGGTCCGCTGGTTCTATTTATGAACGTCAAACGACCAGTCCTCTAATGTGAAGAGATGTCTCTTAAAGCTTTAGAGGAGGCTTCTTTTCCTTTGCTAGATGCCTACGTAGGTATTTATATCATATTACATTTCCTAAAATAGCCCGCAAGGGAGTGAAGCCTTTGTGGACGTCCGAGGGGTACTAAAAAGAATATTTAATTTTTGTGTTTGTAGTTATATATGGCTAGTAGGTACCTACTTATTATTTGCTTGCGTTCAAAAGTATTCTAAAAACGGAGCATCAAAGTTCTCTGGTGTGAAATAGTAGTCTATTATCAGAGTCGTACCGATAGAGTGCATACACTTGTAGTAGATGTTATATAAGTAATGTTATTTTATTTTGAGTTACATATTAATTAATTTAAACATTTTTTTTAAATAAAAGACTTGCAGTGAGCGTAAATAATGTTACGTGCGAGAAACAAAATTCCTTTATCTAATATTTATGCAGTGTGAACCTAACTTTTTGTTTTAAAACACTTTCAATGGTCTTTCACTAATAATAAATTTGTTAAAAATGTTAAAATAATCATTATTAAAAAACTGTATGTTAGGATACGCAATTTCAGCTTAAGGAGCATCGGCTCGTTGGTCTAGGGGTATGATTCTCGCTTCGGGTGCGAGAGGTCCCGGGTTCAAATCCCGGACGAGCCCAATTTGTCAATTTTTTACTTCAATGTTTAATTTACTACATATATATTTACAATAATTCATTTCAATTTCATTTATTGCATATTAATATAATAAAACATATTTTTTATAAATACGAGTAACTTTTTTTTAAATTCTTTAATCTAGGTACATACATACTGTATGTTCTATGTTTCAATGTATTAATTTTGAATATAAAATTTAGCACGTTACAAATTTTACACGATATATTTTATGGTGCATTATTGTAAATTATAATAAAAAAAATTAAACAAATAAAATAATCAAAAATGTGCGTGCAATGTAAGTAAATGTAACATAGGTGTGTAAAATGTAATGCGGGTGAAACTTCAGACATTACATTCGTAGCTCGCTGCTACGTCTCGCCTACGCGTAGATATAAAACATGTCTTTTAATTTAAACTTTTTGCTTGTCACAACCTCGCCAGTCGCCAGTGAAACTCGACTCGCACAGAACAGTAATTGTGTCTAGTTTTAAATCGCGTAACTTGTACCATTAAAACTTTACGTAAAATGCGTTAAGTCTTAAGCTACCTCATCAGCAGCATCCCGTTGTCGTCTAATACTTTTAATTTTATATATCTTGGAAAATGATGTGGTATATTTTTAGTTAATGGCTATTTTTGATTAGGTAAAGTTTCTTGGTATTATATAACGGATATTCTATGCGGTTACGTAGATACATATTTTTAGAAAGTTAAATTGATGGGCAAAATTATTACTTTTACAAATAAATTTATCTATTATTATTATTATTATATATAGATTAATTTTTATTTTAGAAAATGAAAAATAATCGAAATGAAATAACGGATACAAATAAGTGAAAGATGAATATTGGCGTGGAAAAAACCTATTTGTATTTTCCGTGATGACCCGAGGCTTCTGTCAACCTTTATTAAATTGGATAAAGACTTTTTTATGGAACGAATTTCATCGTAATACTTCTTTTTTATAAAGTGGTGGCCAATCGCCAGCCTATCTATTATTAAAAAAAAAGTACACGAAGCAACTGCAAACGAGCAGTCGTTTTATTTTGATGACCGCCAACGCGCGACGCCCACAGACATTCAAATGGAAGTTGTGCAGATGCGATGACCTCTTTTCCTTGTTATCTCCAATAGGCCATAGGGAATACACACCTCACGAAACGTGAGTCGGTCAGTACAATTAAAAAGATTTATTAGAAATAAATAACTGAAAGCTAAAGATTTATTAAATTAAGATTTAGTATACATTTAGTAAGAGGTTTATTTTTCATTTAGTAAGAGAGAGAGAGTCAGATTTAGTAAGAGGTAGTGTCACACTGCATGCTTGCATGCAGTCGAATTGGGCCGGCACGACCGGGGAGGTACCTCTCGCTTACACGAGACTGGCGTAAAGTGACAGCTGTGCTGTCGCGTTTCGTGCGGTGTGTAAGTAGCCGGTGGCCCATGGAGGTGAGAGGAGAAAGGAGGGCAGCGCATCTGTATAGCCCCTGTGCGGATGTTAGTGGGCGTCGGTGGTCATGAAAATGGCTCCGGCTGCTTGTTTGTCCTCCTATATCATAAAAAAAAAACATATTAACTTTTCGGGTACCGCGAGCGTATTAAGACGCTTCAAAAAGAGGCCGTGAACACGTGTTCGGTACCGGCGGTTTTAATTATTTTTATATTTCTAATTATTAGCTAACAATCTTTGACCTCTGACTTTAGGTGAAGCGTGGTTCTAAGACGAAGATAAAAAACAGGGCAGTTTTAAGAAGGTTCCTTTCATTAATTGAATTAAATACAGAATAAAGAATTGTACAGCCGAAGATATAATCATAAAGGGCAGACTCATTTGTTGATCCTGCGATGAGCACTTGTGAAGGATCCAGATTTTAATCATCGTTGTCATAGAGCCTGAGCACAGCGAATTATTAAATAGATCAAAACGTGTGATAATCGATCTTAGGGCATTCTCTTTTATGATTCTCTCAGCCATTTGTAGCTTTAATAAACCCTACAAAACGTGTCACCGTAGCTGTTCCTACAATATATATTCTTGCAGCATTATTCTGATTAAATTCGTACTAACTACTAAGTGATTAGTATATTGCTCTATAATGCCCTGTTTACAATATACATATAAATAAGTTACCTGCCTCACATTAAGGTAAGGCATGTTGTTCGCCATTGTCTAAGTTATGGCCCATTATTATTTTGCCCAGTCATACAGGTAGCTTTTAATGTAATTGTTTTCTAATGGTTCACTCGTTGTATATATTGCGACCTCTTTATACAACCGTCTTTGAGAAGATATGAAACCATACAATATATTATACATACAATACACTATAGTTTCACACTGAACAGATAATTGGAGACAAATTAGGTAACGGAAAAAATTTAAGCCATGCCCCGCTCTATTCATGTCTTTGAGAGTAAAAAGTGAAATCATGTTATTCTAAACTATAAAATTATATTTGTCTCAATTTCATCCAAACCTGTCCAATACACTAATATAATGAGGTGATTAGTTAGCCGGGTACAACATACGATTGATTTTCGAGTCCCCTGTTATCTTCATCTAGCTTTCTAGTCTAGTACTTTGTATCTGAAACGCAAATCAACAACTGAACACTCAGCTCAACTCGATAGTTGATACCTTATCGCGTAGAGAAATCTGTCGACACTCAGGGCTGCGACTCAAGTGACTCGAGTGAAGCGAGTGACTCGAGACACAGACTTGTAGGCGAGTGTTTTTGATTTGTCCCTTGGTCTTACTTCGCCCATCATTTAATTATTTTAAAAAATCTTTTTCCATGTTATAACTTTATTTATGTAAATTCATTGAGTTATTATTACTACGTAGTACATATAACTCAATGATGTAAATTATTCATATTTGCCACACATATAAAACTTATTAGCATTTACATTGACATTATAGGGCTTTAGCCAAAATGTGCTCCCTTGGATCTGTAATAGGACGTGTAATAATCTGTTGTAAACCTTATAACCAAAAACTATGAGGATAGTAAAATACTGATAAATATATGCATAAATATGACTGTGGTAAAAATAACTTATATTTAACCATTTTAAACAATTCTATCATAAGTTAGTTAAAGTGGCCATGTATGTCTAATACAATATGCCGAAGTTATCATAGTGCTCATAATAATTGTAGCCTCTCTCAAGGGGTTGTTGTTAATGACTAAAGTAAAGTCTTCAAATAGAGACACTGAGGTTATAAATTAAATTAAGTGTCAAAGTTTGTAATGGGCGTGGGTTAAAGATAACGTAATTCTAACTCAATTGAAAAGTGAAATTGGGCTGCGCGGAGTTGTTGGGTGTGTGTATGGCGTGTTTTGGTGTTTCACGTCAGTTATCGGCTCGGGGTGTACACGGGCAGACGGCATGTCGCGCCGCCGGCGTCGCGTCGCCTTCCGCGACTACATACTCATGGATATACACGCCATGGCCAAGGTACCTCGCGTGTGCGATGTCCTAGCAGTAGACGTAGTGCAGTGTGGTCCTCAGATGGTTTAATTACCGCGCAGTAGCAACACATTAGCTGCTAACGATACGTAAACAATTCAAGAGCGAGTTATAAATTAGTTTGTAGGCGTTTTAGATTTCATATTTTATTTTAAAATATAACCAGACAATGAATACCACACTTAGATTAATTATGTAGTTGTTTTGATATGTTGAGTGAATTTGAATTATGACCTTCCAATTTACCGACAGAACTTAATATATATTTAAGAAGCATCTCATAAGTTAAGGAGTTTCAAATTATACAGTTATACGATTTTCATCATTATCAATACAAATTTAAACATCATGGGAAATAGGTAAGAAGCAGAGCCCAGTAAAATAACATAGATAAGTTTTTTCATGAACTCTATTAATAGAGTTTTTAGAGTTTTTAGAGAATTTAAATTTGTATTCGTTTACAATAACATTATCTGAAGCAAATATTCTAGGTATAACGTAAATAAATAAATAAATCACAATGTTTGGTTCCTTGTATATATTGTGTATTATATTACAAACTATAGTGGTAAATGAATTGGCATTACCTGTAAATTCATTCACGTGTAATTCCTTAGGAATTTTGCAAAAACTAACTCTACTTTAGTAAGTAGAGTAAGTCTATAAAGTATATATTAAAATTTTCTGAATTCTTAACAATTAAAAATTTACTTCCAAGAGGCAAGCCATTAATTAAGAGGAAAATCCCTCTGGTAAGATTAATCTCTTTCTCTCATTAATTCAGTTTGTAGTTCCGTTCAAACATTTTGCAGTTAGCAATAGCAAAAGTTACTATCGCATTATATTCAAACCTACATGGATACAAACAATGTGCACTATATGGCTTCTCTGATTAAGGTTCGATTTTTCTAGAAAAATGTCAAAGCAAATCAATGCAATACTAATCGCATTAGTTATCCCTTGCTACGAGCAATCTGTTAACAGGGGTAGTGGGAGGGGCACGGGGGGGG
>LUGF01042017.1:141793-168276 GCA_001625245.1 Calycopis cecrops
TACAGGGCAGGTGAACTACCCCTGTTTTGATTTTTTACATTTTTCTTACCAATCCAGTCAAAGCGTTACGCTAGATTTCACAAAACGATTCCTTGGTGATTAATTTACGAAACCATAAAGGTATCACTACCTAAAATCACCAAATAACGTAATAATAATCACTTAATTGATTATTTGCTTAGGTGCCCGTTTTTTTTGCAAAGGAGTGTATTTTATGTATTTTATCGTCAGAAGGTTTTCTACTGCAAGTGGAAAGTATGTACTTGGATAATTTATTATTGTTATATATTTAGAAATAAGTATTAATTAATATAATTAATTAACATGTTGCATAATTTAATAATTCCCATGTTATTTTCGATACATATATTTGTATGTACAGCCACTGAACGTACTAACACAATATAAAAGAAAAGGAGAATTGATGAAAAAATGCCGAAATATTTTCGATTTCGTTTGTGAACTCTGAAGAAATGAGCTCTCAGCAAATAACATTACGTGATTGGTGTTTGAACGTATTTTATCAGCAAAGTGGAACATTTATACCTATTTTTTTGTAACGCAGGGGAATACTTTTACGTATCCTACCGGGAGCCTGCGTGGCTCAACCGGATACAGTATCGGGCACGGCAATTGGTCCCTACCGACTAAATTCCTGCGGATGCCTCCAGCCGCTAAAAATTAGGGTCCCGGATCTACAAGCAACAGGATCCCTCCAGCGACAGGCTAGCCTCGGTGAAAAGGCCATACTTCTTCCCCCTGGGGACTGTCCGGCCGCCTCCGAACAGCCCCTACTACAACGTCAGAACCGTGCAATGAGGTCAACTTCGCATCCTGACCCCTGGTCCCAATACTCCACAGGAGCACGGGACAATGTCCAATTTCGGACCATGTGTCCTAAATCGGACCCGCCGTTTGTCCCATTCCACACCGTCATCTGCTTATTAAGAGGGACGGGTGGAGGACCCTCCACCTGAGCTGAGCTGAGCTGTTCTTAGTCTCGCCTCTCATTCCAAGCCTGTTCGGTATGGTTGCTCCTTTCCGGTATAACCTTGGTGATCACAGAGGGACTCAAGCCCCCCACCGACAATGTGGCAGCATCTTCGGGGCGGAATCATTTATACCTACCATAATATATTCTAGCCTACACGTTTTAATAGAGTAGTTAAAATAGACATTTAACATGGAATTAGTAGGAAATAGTACGAAACAGAGGAGGTAAGAAAGGAAGGAAAATAATTTAATCTTCACAAAAATAATTGTTAACCCAATTTTACTTAAATTAGGAACTTTTATTTACTTTGGGAATAATTTGTGGCCAGGCAGTTATTGTCACATATAATCCTACTAATACTAAGAGGCGAAAGTTTGTAAGAATGTTTGTTACTCTTTCACACCAAAACTACTGAACGGATTTTCATGAAACTTTACTTAGCTTAGCTTTAGCTTTCATATCAGAATAACATAATAAGTTAAAATTTTGAATCATTTTTGAAGTCCGAAATCCAAGCGGGCGAAGCCGCGGGCGGAAGCTAGTCAGTATATAATGATAGAATTTATTTTCAGTGACTTCTCATTAGCACGAAGCGACACCGTTGACGAAAACTAAACATAATCCAACCAGACAAACATAATGAACACACAATATGGTAATTTATATTCTGTATTGTGTGTGGGAGCAGACTTTCTGTAATTTCGTCACTGGTCTTATTTTCACCCTCGTGTACATTAACGTCTCTCTTCTGTTCTTATATGTCTATAAAATATACCTTGTCGTTGTGGCTAAAACATGTTCATGTGGGGTTCTTGAATGGCATAGCGTGATGAAATGATACACCGATATTCAGGTTTGTCATAGCATAGCGTGTCGCCGCACAAATAGGTACCTTAATCTATTATCCGGTGAACGAAACCATAAATCAGCGAGCCTTATGTTTGATATAATGTCTGATTATACTTTTACTACTATGTTAAATACATATGATCAGGAGAATAGTTTTAGTCTACTCGTTAGTCAAATGTAGTACGGCAACGGTGTGTATGTTGAGAAAGCTCAATATTTAATGGAAATAATCATTATTCCAAATTTTGAGTAATTATAGCTAATGTGAATATATAATATTAGCTTACTTCCCGTATCTGTTATAATCTGTAAGTTGATCTTGACTACCTCATTGTCTTTAGGTACATATATTTTTTGTATTCAATACATATTTTCCACGATGGTTTCCGCCATAAAATTTAGGAAAGATATATAGATAATATAGAAATATACTTAGTCTAAGAAATGGATAAAAGAAATTAAAGATAATGAACGTAGTCTTACTTCTAAAAGTATTGTTATAAACCTTTTAATCACAAAAGTATAATCAATAGATTTTCGACCTCTTGAATGCTCATGTTCGTATTTATTTTCTCCTTTATAATAGACTCCACTACCTTCGGCGTCCTAGAGATGTATTAGATAAAAAATAACGGTCAAATAGAAAAATTGTAGTTTTCAGTATTATAGAACTATAACCTACTCAACTATACTACGGTAGTTACTTTTCATAGCACGAACATGCTTGTACATGTAAATATAATAAACAATTTATTGCCCTAGAGTAGTTCATGTAGTTACGAGCAGACATTTATTTAAACAAATAGAATAATTAATTCCAACTTGTGTTATATATTTGTCCTCTTTAGCAATTATGTCAAGCCACAAGAGACAAGTTGAAAAATATTAAAACATATTGGCGGCATACAAACCGCTCATTCTGCACAGTGTTTTACTGGCGGTCATTTAAAAAACCCACTTCATTGCTGGTGTGCGACTCGATCCTCAAAATTCCCTTTTCATTCTGAAAATTGTTTAATTCGGCTTACTTTCATTGTTTTTTTATTACAAGCTTTTATTTATCTTGCCGTGTACGTTGGCCGCTCTGGGGTTATTTGTTGGAAGCTAAATTAATTATAAGCACTTTCTGACTTTTCACGTGTATTAAAATTTGGTAGATGCGTATTTTCGTGAATATATTTAAAAACGCCTGTATGATAAGATTTACATAAATTCTAAACCTTCTAAATAAAATGGGCCTGTTGCGTCACTTGATTTGGGTACGCAGGTCCTATGAACATTATATGGTTTTAAAATGGAAATGCAAATTGGCTAATCGATTTTCCATTTCTATTTTAAAACCATCCCCGATCAGTCCTGAGGGTTTGATATATTAGGGTTGTTTAACCCATTTCCTGCCAGACAATACATACAACGGACGTTCTGTTATGGTATATAAGTAATATAATTTACAGGGATATAAGGTTCTGTGTTCTAAAAGGTAATTAGCAAACCCAACAGATTAAACAAAATATTATAAACAATAGCGACTATTAAAAATAAATATCCTCAATATTTATTTTTCAGTCAGTAGTTATTTATAGTAACTACCCTTATTAGTTTTATAATAGGCCTACACAGAAAAAAATTCACTGAAATAGTAAAATATCAATTACATACTTTATATACTTTGATTAATAATTATTAAAACATATATGTAAAGGAGACATAGGTAACACTCTTATAATCCTACTGCTAAATATTATTGTCATAAAGGCAAGAGTTTGCATTTTTGTTATTTCTTCACATAAAAACTTTACTACAAAAATTTAAGTCCAATTTGCTGTTATAAACATTCGGGCCTTTCGACCCTAAACCTAGTCTCGTCGTCCGACGAGCATTCAATCAGATGCAGCTGTATTGGCCTACGTTCGTTTCTACACCAAAAATTCAGGTCCAAAAAAAGAAAAAAAAAAGCAAATTCCCTTTGTTATTGCTTTCAGCAGATGTAAAAAATCATAATGTCAAGCTAAATATATATTCTTACAGTATGTGTTTGGCACAACAGTCGGTACACAGAGCGAGTTCATTGTCGGTGCGCGACCTGATCCTTAACGCTCCCTCTTATCTTGTAAATTATTTAAATTGGCTTACTTTCGTACTGTCTGTTTCGTTGAAGTGGTAATTACCAAAGCAATAAGGACTTATAAAAATATGTAAATAAGCGAAACATTTTTGTATATTTAGCTGACTTGTTATGTGAATTCCGTTTTTAATATCATTTTGGGATTTAGGATGTAGTTTGTGTAATTAGGAGATAGCAAACTTAATTAATAAAATATAGACTTTGCTACTTCATAATGTAGATTTCTATTAGTTAAGGAATGATTACAATTGATTGATTGGAGGATATTAGTATTATATCACAAGTAGTTCAGTTCAGTAGCATCGTAAAAGTATATCCTACTAATATTATAAATGCGAAAGTGTGTATGTTTGTTTGTTTGTTACTCCTTCATGCAAAACTGCTGATCCAATTTTCATAAAATTTGCACACACATAGAGGGTAACTTGGATTAACACATAGGATGGTTTTTATCCCGAAAAAATGTTCCTATGGGATGCCATGGAATGATTTTCTGTTTTCCACGGAATCGAAATTTACGCGGGTGAAACCGCGGGGCGCAGCTAGGAAAATATAAATATTAACTAAGGCAACGATGTTACAAGAAGCACCTACTCATTATATGACAGTCGACTACCGGAAACGATTAGCGCTAGTGATAAATAAACATCGCCACTTCGATGTGTCATCTACATAAAGGCACGTACGTTCTTGTATACGGGACTTACTGAATCGATTTTCAAGAAGTGTGTGAATAAGTAGGCGTATTTTTCCTCCCAGGCTACTTCTATACAAAAATAAATGTAAATTATATTATTTATTGTATATAATTAAGCCTGTACAATGTACATATAATGAATAAATTAATGAGGCCCGCTGAGTTTGTTTCGCCGGTTCTTCTCAGGACAGGGCTAGGGTTGAACCGGTGGTAGATGAAATTTTCGACGTTCAAAAAGCATTTTTTTAAATACTATTTTGAATAAAAATATTTTGATTTTGATTTTTTCAAATTTGTTTGTAAAGTGTAGCCTTGTAGAGTGTATAGTGCGTCTAAAACAATATTTACGTGAAAATCTATACTTTCTTGTATAGGCATAAGAATTGCGCCTAAATCAACTGTTGCTCTAAGATTGTAAGAACTCGTTGCTCAAAGGAAATGAAAGGCGCCGATTCATGTCGCACGCCAGAATTAATTACATTGGGTTGTAGAAAAATATTTATATATTTGGACTAGATGTTTCCTGCAGTTTCACTCGGGTAGTATAGGCTTAATTTTAGGAATGTAATTCAAATACATTCAAAAGCTTTTCAACGCGTGAAAGAGTTGGTAATAATTGTACATAACTTTCGAGTGCTAATTCTGTCGCAGAATCGGGCCGACACGACCGTGGAAGTACCTCTTGCTCTATTAACACCATTAAGAAATAAGCTACATACTATAATGTCGCTTTTCGTGTTCCAAATTGTGAAGGAGGGCAACGCTTATCGGCAGTTCTATACGGTTGCGCAGATAGTTACATCAGGCACACCTCGTTTGCCCCTTATAATAAAAAAAGTAACGAAGTAAAGCACGACGATGATAAAAATTAATAAACATTATAAAATGATATTCCAACACTCAAAAGTGAATAGCATTTTATTCCCATTCAAGTTTTAGTTATATGCTAAGTTACTTTAAGATCATGACTTTTATTCCAGTTACCATTAAAATATAATATTAAGGCTGCGAGTGCGAGCGAGTAAGGGTGCTCGCTGCTCAGAGTGTCTGATTGTGTGCACTTGACCCCTTAAACGCAACACTAAAACAAGTTTTAAATGAGAGTTTGACGTATAGAGAACCACTGCCCTTCTTACAGTGTACTTGAGAACTACTTATATAACTGTCACATGTATACTGTGAGTTTGTAAGAAACAGCCTGATCATGCTGATAAAACATATTCTTCTTCTTTATGTTATATTTCTAAGTAAGGTAAAGAATTTCACTTATTGACATTTATTTCCCTTAGGATTTATTATTCTTGGGAAGGTACTGAAAGATATTGCCATATAAAATGAGGTCAAGACGTTATGGGGGAATCCGCGAAGCGGTGTCGTGGGGATTTGTTATGTATGTTCGTTCAAGTGGAAATTACAATTATATTTATGTAATATGAGACGCACCCGGCACCACTGCTTGCGTACTCGTTCGTAACTACGTTGAGCAACTCTTTTAGTGATTTTTCGGCTTCCGAATTGATATATATGATGATAGTAGTACGTAATTTGATTTACTGATTTGGTCAGGAAGAATTTAGATAGACGTTATGTGTGAAAAGTACATTATTTCGGAGGCCGGTCTTGAGTCTAGGTGAAATATTATTTGATACCTACGGCTTAGGTTGGGACTCTTGGCTTAATATACTCAGGTAGAAAGGTTTTCCAAAACAAAAAAAATCTTTGAAACAAGAGCGAGGTTAAAGTTGAATATAATCAATTGCGTGACTACAATATCAGAGCACGTTTATAAGTATGAGAATAAATATCAACGAAACGATAAAGCGAACAAGAATTTCTAGTTGGGCTACACGCGATCTCTCGCCAGCAGGTGCTCGGTGCAGTACGCCGATATTGTTTCTACACTATTTATATTTATAGTCGTGGACCCGTTATTACGAGCTCTTTATACCTAAGCTCCTATCCCATTAGTCTCTTGCAAACTTTCATAACAGTGCTTCATTAGTCATTACATATAAGTAAATTTGAATTACATGGAAAATACATATAATTAATTGTACACGTTTTGATATTTTTGATACTTATTTTATTTCAATATAATATGTACTATGAATAATGTTTTTTTAACAATTGTTACATTTATATTATACACTATACCATCGACATCAATTTAAAACACTTCTCGCTCGACGAGAATAATAGCCATTTCAAAATCCAATATACTATAATATTGGATCATAAATCTAGCGACATATTCGACTAAATGAAACGCGTTCAGGCGCACTGAATTGATATGCAACCTACTCGGCTTGAATTGTCAGGTCTAAGTGATATATTATTGAAGACGCCTACGCGATGCATCTCAATTTTAGCTTCAAAGTTACAGACAGTCTGTGGAACCGTTCATTCAGAAATAGCTTAGAAAATCGATTGCAGCTTCCAAATAAATCTTTAGCCCCCGCCCTTTAGTCTCACTGAGCTTCTACACTGCTTCACACCTTTCCACCTATATCTTTATACTTCCACGACCTACGTAACCGTGATCTATACTTGTGACATTTTCTTATAGAGGTGTTGTTACTCGAGTTTACACTTTGAGCTTTTCAGTTTTCTTTCCTGCATGTAAGATGTGTCTAACGTGTTGTGTGTATCAGTGTGGCGTCCATATTTTGCTTAAAGGCTGGAATTATTAATAAAATACATTCCAATTTGTAATGTACTCATAAATATAATTTTGTCCAGGAGTACGAGGAGGAAGGTCGCCGTTCTCGGCGGCATTCTTCTCCATGTAACTCTCGCGAAGGCAGCACCACCGCCCTCCACACGCAACATTATGACGACGCCGTGAGTATTTATCGCTACTCTTGCTCCGTTCGTTGTTCTTTTATTCTCATTTCGCCGACAATGTCAGGCCGCAGTGAAAGGACCCTTGGTACACAAACAAAATTAGGTTATGTATTCTTTTTGAAAGAAAGCGAGCGTTTCGAGTTATTTAATTTGATGCCAACGGCTACATTTCCTATTTGTACGAGTTTTTCTGTACGAATTTCTCGGCAAGTTTTGAACACAGCCATGAAACTCAATTTTATGGCCGCTTATATTTCCGAGCACGCAGCGACTTCTATTTGGGACGAACCTAAATAATATTACACGCTGATAAATAAGAAAAGTTTTATTCACGTTTATAACACGTCATTTGTATGTAAAGCTTACTTAATTAAACCACTATGTATGTAGCTATACTATAGTCTAACAACTTGAACCATATTTTGGAATTTCTTGCATTGGTGACCGGTCTTGATCTCGTAGAATTCTTACTTGCTTACTCACATTATACAGAAGGGAAGGAGTACAGAAGGCGAGCAATAGAATCCTCTCATGCTTGCTCTTTCGTACTAAGAAGGTTACGTACCTTCATAGATCGGAAATGGGAGAGTCATGTATAAGCATGTGTATAATTTCAACTACACACAATAGCTACGTTATACGTATAAACAATTAACAATAGTCTAACTCTATTGTCCAATTTGGACCGAGAATAGATTAAGGTCATAAAGTTATTGTATTGTATTGAAACTAGTGAAATAAATAAATATAGGGAAATAATAAATTATATGTAACACTACGTCACACAATAAAATTATCAATTATTTATCAACATATTACAGGTCAATCTGATATAACCGCTAGTTAACTACTGCTTGAAAAAGTGTTCGTTAACACGGAAGCCAAATTTGCCAGCGAGAGTTATTGTTGTTGACAAATTTGGCTTTCCAAGAATCACATTACTTACGTAGATCACAGTTAGGTACGTTCGGAAGTAAACAAAGTATTTCATGGAGCTTGCTCTGCAGGATCAGTCTGTGGAGTCTAACAGTAGCTTCCTAATGATATTTTATCGCCAGATACAATAATAGAGATAGAAAAAAATAAGCACACATGAAAAATAATATACAATTCTTCTTACATAAGATATTTAATAAGATGATTAATATGTCTCATGGCTTGTGCCACAACTAACATCTCACAAACATACAAAGAAAAATGATGCGGGAATTGAATTGAGCTTGATAGCATAGACGTTTCCCCTCTTACCCAGAATGCTTTGGCGCCTCGCCAAATGTATAACACTGTCACTCGTGTCTTGCTGGCTTCTCAAGTTTGTATGAATGGATATTAGGTCATCAACGATTCCTTTGCGTTATAGTTACTGGTCTGAAGAAATACGAGGCCTTTTATGTCGCGATATTGAAATAATAAACGCTTTCATGTATATTTAGCGTCTTATTTTCGATAAAGTTATTAATATTGTTGGCACATTTGTATGCAATTGATTTCTAGAAGGTTAAGCTAAGATTTTAGTAGCAGAATTTTGAACTTTGAATTTTCAACTTTCTGGTTTTTCGTGTCATTTGTTATTGTTAATGTTGTCATTAAATTAAATACGGGCAGCATTGAATTGAAGTAAATATATCTAATTGTTGTTATTTCCTGATATCCTGATGACTGCTACAGACGAACTAGAAGGGACTTCCCTAGCATTCAGTTGTAGTCCCTTATAACAGGGCCGTTTTACACTTGTATAATTTGGAAGTAAAAACATTAAATGTTGTTTTCGCAATACATCTTACATCAGTGCTCTGCATTTTAAGATTTAAATGTTATTCATCGTACAATCGCCGTCTGAATTAACAAACAGCCCGCACGTGGTTATTCTAATTCCTCCACTTTTCAACTCCAGCCTTTAAATTGAAAACAGACGCTCCAAATACAATGTCTACAAAAGAGTAGAATAATACTTTACCTTTTACCATTTAGCTGCCCAATTCTAAACTACAATTTTTATAGTATCTGTCATTACTTTATTATATTATAGCCAGTGAAAAGAGCATAATTTAGACTCATAATATTACACGAAAAGATCTTTGTATCGGATAACCGTATGACTAATAAACGAATGTCAGTATCGAGTTCTTACTAGGTATTCAAATTATATGCTTTCAAAATTCGTTTATCATTACTTTCCAAATAATCAAATAATTTAGAGATTGATAGTATGTGTTACTTATAAAAGAACTAAATATTTCGGGAAATATAAAGCATAGTAAGCATGTTCTTTAATTATTTATTTTTACATTCAATTAAATCTAAATCAGTCTTACAGACTAAAATACTACATAAAATAAAATACTAAATCAAATAGGGTAGCCATTACACATAATAAAGTTAAATTAACTAAGTATTTTTCTCACACATTGAAATTAAAAATAATACCAGTTAAAATTATATGTCGTACCTACATTAGAACCCTCAGAGAACTCTCTTACTGTTTGTATTTCCCCCATTATTACATTCCTACTCGTCCCACTATTTATTTTCTTTTTGTTATTAATTTGTTGCGCCCAATGAATTATTGTTTCATATTCAGGTGGTTGTAGCGTGATATATCTGAAACACCTGTTATGTCAGGTTTTATTGTTGGCTTTTCCATTTGAAGCGCTAGGTATTTATTACAATGCCCAACCATAATTCTATATAAATTGAATTTAAAAGAATATTATCGTTGTATCTTGATAGCTTGAAAAAGATAAAGTAAAATAAAAAATCGTCACGTTATAAGACAACTAAATCAGGTTCCCTGTGTGTTTGAATATGCCTTACGTCTACCTTATACCAATGTATCCTAATTTTATATTTATCAAAGTTTTTCTTGAAGCGTCCGCCGCAGTTCTTCCGTAGCTTTTGACATGTCCTTATTTTGTCTGCTATTGCGGCTTATGTCCCCACAGTCCTCGAGGTAATCTTTGGGTGGTTCTGCTGGATATTTCCGCTCGAACTTAGGTCTGGGAATCCTGACGCGTTTGACATCGCCCAACCAGCTTTCCATGTTGTTAGATTATTTGCGAATTAAAAAAAGCGATAATGCCCTGAAACAAAAGAAAGAAAACGTTATGATATAATTAAAACAATAGCATTGTAGGATATTATATGTAAGTTGATTATCTTTTATTATTGGAAAAATACACGATTTTTTATTTCTAACTTTAGAAAAATTTTGGAAATTGATTGAACGTCAATATTATATATAACAATAAACATTATGTGAAAAATATTATTGTTATTTTGATCATCGTTTTTTATATTTTCTACGAAGACAACTGACCCTTCGTAGATGATATAGAGCAAATAAATAACAAGTTGTTATTGTAAAGTACTCTTCTTTATATTATATGTTCTATATTTTCTATGAAGGGTCGATCATCTTCAATATTAATATTTTTCAAAATGTTGTCGATAACATATTTCAATAAACCGCACGAACACCGTGTTGTTATCACAATTCTATGATTGTTCGGGTGTCATTACTTATAAGCGCTTTGTTTACTCACAGCGAATGTGAAATTAGAAGGTCTTTATTAAACATTAAGTTTTTTGACGACGGATAAGCGGAGCATGTTGCGCCAGGGGTAAGCCCTGGATAGATAAACATCTATGTTATATAATATGTATTTATATAGTAAAAATCTTAAATCTATAAAATTTCTTAAATTTTAAAAATATATTAAACATATTTCCGTTGTCCTACCCGTAACACATGTGCTTACGGTACTGGTAGGGGCTGGACTAACGTGGTGTGATAAGTCCCCGGATATTATTATTATTTGCCACCAAAGCAGCCGGCTGCTCGTTTGCCTCTCTACTACTTAAATAAGAACAAAGTCTATCATGTCCAAATACTGTCATTTGATAATTAATCAATCAAATAGGGTTTATATATTGTTTATTGGTATGTTAAATTTTATGAGGATATGGTATTTATTTTAATATTTATTAGTCGTTTAACACAAACGCAACCTTTTGATATAGTTTATATGTATATTCATATATATTGTAGATTGAAGAACATCGTAGATCAGCGGCCGGCATACCGCGGCCCGCATGCGGCCCGCGAAATAAGATAAAAACATCAAAATTATACTTAGGTATATTGGGCTTGTAGGGTCAACTCAATACCACAAGTGTGGCCCACCTTCAGTTTATTTTGCCGTCCTGTGGCCCGCGTCTGCCAAAGTTTGCCGACTGCTGTCGTACATCATCACGCGATTAAAGTCTATAGTTCTTTAATTTCAAATTCCGCATATATTTCACAATAAGTATTTTTGCGTGTTGTCTAACATCTTGTTATAATATTATTTTGTGACACACTTCTGTGTTTCAAAACACTAGACTGGCGTAATAGCTAGTTCGCGGTCATTTATTGAATCAGGTAAAAATAAAGGCTTATATCTATTAGATTATGTAACGACACGTACACTACTGTTATGTATGTTTTCACGTAACTATTTCCTTGTAAAAATAATTGGAAAACGCACGACCAGTGATGTTCTAGATAGTATTTCCCCGTCGTACCGAAACAAATATGTTCACTCTTCATATATATCATTGTTGCTACTTTGTATGTATTGTTAGTAATGTGCACAATAAAGAATAATCCATTAATTTATTTATTCGTTCATATGCGTTCATTATCATCAAAATAACGTAGTGCTATTTAATGGAAATCTTAACAAGAAATCTTATTCATATTCCCTGTATATCTGTATTTACATGAAAGCTGGGTCGTTTCGCATTATAATTGTTTAGCTGATTTAATATCTAGTAGAGAGTACACGGGACAAACTGTGTCTCTAACGAATTCATTAAAAACTTTGCAGTTAGCAGCGTTTGCACATTGTATAAAAATATTTATGATTCGTGCTATGTCGAAGTGTAATTCAATTCATGGGACACCTAATTATCCTCTAACTATGCTCATTCAATTGCCTCATTATCTATGATTTAACCCACTTACCGAGATGGCTAGAAACAATGGCATCGTACAATCAACTTTTTTTCTTCATTGTTGTATAAAATGGCATTGGCGCCCACTCAAGCCGTGCTAACGCCATTTTACAAGCGACTTGTAAAATCTGCTGATGTTACATTATTTAAATGAGCCCATTTCATTTTTACCCATGTCACAAGGAGGGTTATGTTTTTTTAGTATAATATCTAGAGATCTATGTTCCTTGCTAAAAGCCTGAAATACCTACTTGATTGATTTTATGGTAGCCGTCAGTTTTGTTTTACTAACGCTTGTGATAATGGAATTGTACGATGTAATGTCTTATGCAATCGGTTTTCTTGATTCGTGCATTATTAAAATAATCCACTATCAATTTTTTAAAGCAGATTACAAGTTTCGAAGTAATCTGCCACTTGTAGGGTGCGGCGTTTGGGCTACTTTAATTTGGATTATTCACTCAAACCCGCGAAAAGCGATGGCGGCCCTTGGCATATATGTTGTTCTAGCAATAATGATGTCATTAACCTACCAAGTACTAACATTATTATAACCCTATGATAAAAATCTTTGTTTCAATATAGACAAATATAACCTTACATATTTATCACAATATTTTCAATACCACTTTCAACATCACAATTGAGAGAATCTATGATAAAAATTTACAGGACATTAAACATTGAATTCACTATAAAATGCAAACGATTTCTACTTTATATATGTTTAATATTTAATTTTACATTTATGGTATAGTCATATAATAAAATATGTAATAACAAGCTTTATTGTATTGTTTCACATTGAAACGAAAATATCATAATGTATGCTTTCTTTCAATCTTGAAGGGCTGATACAATATGTTTTGTCTATAGGTTTAATGTAGGTTTTTCGATTAATATTATATACTTTTTATTAATTTAAATTACATTTAACACGACTGGTTTCGATAATTCATCATCGGGTATTGTTTTTCGTATAAGTTCATAAATTCAATTGTCGCTTGTATACAGCTTATTAGCTAGTTAGTGCCTGCGACTTCGTTCGTGTAGCGTAGTAATCAAAGTGATTTATTATTGTTTGAAGTGTGCCGAAATTCCGATTTCCCGTAGGAATTAGCTGTTTTACCGTAGTAAAAAATGTTTTTTATTTTGACCTGGCTTAGATTCACACCAAAAATGGTTTAATTCGAATAGGTCATCCGGACAAACAGACAAACAGACAGACAAAAAAATTATTTAAAAGTGTTCTAATCAATTTTAACATCGCCCCAATTAGTTTTTAGTAAATATATTTAATGTACAGACATACGGATTTTACTGTTTTATTATATGTGATACAACTGACAATTCATGAAGTCATTCCGAATCGTTAAAACAAAGATTTTATGCTCGATTGAACTTTCTCCAGCGAAAGTGTTGCTAAATCTCGAACTTGGTGCGCTTTCAAATATTGCACTTACAATTTAGAACACAATTTCAATCCAAACTCCCATAACAATGTTAGAATCGGATATTTAAGACTACAATATTGTAGTATATAAAATATAATTCTATGTTATATACAAAAGAATGATATGAGAAAGATAAACAGATTTAAAAAAAAATATGTATGATGTTTTGTACTTGTATGTTATTTATGTGTTATTAAATCTGTCCTTATTGGGATAATATTTCCATAATATTATGCCAATCGTCGATATGTATATTATGTAAGTGTATGTTATAATATTATAATTATATGTATTGATGACGCTTAAGAGCTATTTGCTTTGAATACTTATTACTCTTATAGCATATAACTAAATATAAAATAAGCCAGAACAAAAAAGAATGTAGTATACGGTAGTTTATGGTTAACCATAGATTGGAGACGCATCAATGGCAGGACGACCATGTATGACTTGCGACAGCTCCAAGCTTATCACCGAGGAGAGGCCTGCAGATATCCTAAGTATACTGTATTCTAACTTAGGCATCATCTGTCAACTCTGGAGTGTAACCGGGGTTCTCATGAATATCCAACAAATATAACTGTACGTTTATTGCGATGCCTGCTGAAGTCATTCCATGTCGTCTATATTAGCTTCAGTTGCATCTGTCAGTTGTTGACGTCACGGACAATTTGTACAGACTCGTAATTAGACATGTATATTTTGTAAATGAATATAACCGAACAGCAAAAGTGATGCAAACACAGTTACATTAGTAGTAACGCTTTATTTTCTAAAACTAAACTGGCTTGAAAATATTAACACTAGAAGTTAGGTTCACAATGGACGGTATCATTGCATAACAAACCTATAAATAAAAAAACATTGGCTTGAGAAGAATAATGATCAATTGTAATAACTTAAATATTGTCATTTGTTCTTATTATGCGATTGTGAAATGACAATTGATATTATTTTAATAACGCAGTGTTTTTCACTTCAATATTTATATATTCAACTAGTTGGTGCCTGTGACTTCGTTCGCGTATCGTAGCAATATTATATGACGTATCAAATAATCAAAACGATTTGTTATTGTTTGCTTGCAGTGTGCCGAAATTAATGTTTTCCGTAGGAATGAGCAATTTTACCGCAGTAAAAAGCATTGACGAGGTTTAGTATCTATACACCACATAAAGGTTCATTCGAATCAGTAGTTTCGGAGATTAGCCCGGACAAACAGACGAACGGACAGACAAAAAAATTAAAAAACATGAAAAAGTGTTTAATAGCATTTTAACATCGCCCCCAGCTAGTGTTTCGTAAATATATTCAATGTATAGACACACGGATTTTACTGTTTTATTATATGCGAACATATTTAATCGTGTATCGTTTCCGTTTCTGTAAACGGATTATCTGATTGTGTTGATTGTCTATTTAGCAATCGCGATTACCTTACTTAAATCGTTAACCTTCCATTCATAAAAAATACAAAATCACTATTGTTCTTGCCTTATTTTTATTTTTACACAGCTTATTTAGATTTTCCAAGTAAATTTAAGGTTTAATGAGATTAAATATTTTAACTTTAAAAACAATTACTGCCTGGATGTGATTTTGAAATAAATAGATAGAATACAGAGTTTATATAAAGTTTTCGTTTGTTCTAGATGTTGACCAGGCTAGATACTAATCTATACACTACAAAAAGTTTTATTCGAATCCGTCCAAGAGTTTCGGAGATTAGGCAGGACAAACAGACAAACAGACAGACAAAAAAATTAAAAATATTAAAAGTGTTCTAATACAATTTAGAACACAGCCCCCAATTAGTTTTTCGTAAATATATTCAATGTACAGACACACGAAATTTACTGTTTTATTAAATTTTGTAAGGTTATTATTATATAATTGGAAAATAGGATGATGTTTACGATTCAATCATAAACGAAATTTTAATTTAAAAAAGCGGACGCGAAAATTAAAGCACCTCGATAAATAAATAAAAATAAAAATTAATTACAAATAACGGTAGTTTCGTCATCTGACCGTACGGGCTAGCTGTACATTTGATGTGAACCACGCGTATCACTCAGATTACTTGAAGCGAGTTTTTTTTGGCACGAACTAATACTCATAAACTAAATTGATACCGGATCAATACCACAGGGAGTATATTTTTTGTATTTAAGGTATTTATTGTTAAATATTATTAAAGTAATATTGATAATTTTAAGAAAAATAGGCTTTTATTTAAATAATAAATTTTGATACCAGCTCTTGGAAAAACAAGATTATACTAGTTAACTGTTAACCCATCTAATCGATAAGGTTGTATATGAAATGCTTTTTAAACAAAACAATATTCTGCTTACACTGACCTCGACCTTTATTCCCCAACCAGACGAAAACTTCGTCAACGGTGGTCATGTAAATTTGTTGCTAGTTTACGGCCAAATATAAAAAAGATGTGATATAGTGACTATTAAAAATATTGTTAGGAAAAGTAAAGCATTTAAATAATACTCGTAGGTCGTAATTATACCGAGAAAGCGTACAGTAAGTGCAGTTTAATACTAGATTATTTGGTGGTTGAGATAACGGCGTGACTCAGAGTCGTGTGGGTGCAATACGTGACAATCTCTTATGAATACAACGGCTTGTGTTGCTCACAAATAAACCAACAAATGGTTCCTATATACTTCACCAGCGTGAGTCAATCTGTAATCCTGTTTCACGTGTTTGGTCAATATTTTTTTTACATTTAAACTTAAAGCTTCCTGAGTTTTGCAAGACCAAATAATTTCTCTATTTATTCATCAATATTTTAGGATGTTGAGGATCAGAAAACGATACTATGTTTTATGATATAAATATAATATTAGTGCAATGATTCGAATTATAAAACGAACTGTACGAAGTTTTTTATTGGTTCGAAACAGAGTATTTTATGTTTTGTGTATAAATATATAATTATAACTTATACTTTGTTGTTAAAATAAGAATTGATAGTCACATTTAACAACATGGTTTCAACTATTCTGTACATGAGGATTATATCTAGCATCTACTACAGTTAGCGTTTCTTCGAAACCTACCTAATAACTTTCATAAAATTATTTATTGTTTAATATGTTTATTCACTAGTCATAAAATAAGTTTTATTCGTTTTTTGTTTCATATCTTAGGGTATATAAAATCTTCTCACTGTATTTAAGCTTGAACTCCGACTAAATCGAGAACCGAGGAGACCGATTTTTCGACGGATCTTTGGTAGATCGAAAAGTATATTTCATCTCGAAACTTACGCGGGTAACAATAAAAAGTTAATCTATTGGCGTGTAGAAGTCGTTCATAGTGTCACTTGAACGATTGTGAACGTGGAAGTATACTATCATGTATAATTAGCTCGGTAATGTGCTCTGCACGCATCATTACACATTCGCAAGTCAATCTGAAAGTGCACATTTTATTGTTATACACCGGCATGCTGACTGTAACATGTTTCTAATTATGAGAGAAAACATTTGTCAAGAGTAGATACTTAGCGCCTACGCCATATCAGTTCCTTGTTTTCGGTCTAGAGTAATTTAAGAAAAATGTGACACTCTGAAATGCATTGTGCATAACGATTTAAAGTCAAGTATATTAAAATATTCTTAAAATGTCCCTTTACTTGTAAGAATGAACGTTTCCGCAGTTGATTTTTCTTTCATTATAATTGAGCCACTAGATTATCTATATCTTCTAACTCACATTATAATAATGAAGACAGAGTTTATACTACACCATAAAGGATTTGAAAGCGGGGAATGTTGTTACGTGGTCCAGCTTTCAAATCCTTCCACGACATAACTAAGCTACCAGTAATCACTTTAAGCGTTTTAACCACCAAAGCTTTGCTTTTGTGACTGGAGTTGCGGATCCGGAATTGTTCCACACGAAAATGCTTATTAGCAAAATTATAAGGTACACATACCGGCCATATTTGTTTCCTATATATCTATAACATACAAAATGTCTATTTTTTTTTATTCCACTCTTTAGTACTAAAAGAATCTTTCTTTCTTTTAAAAAACATGTGTTATTTGAATTTTCAATGAGCCACATTATTCTATTAGAACGTGGCTCTATTAAACATTAGGTATTACACGCAGCTTTAGCTTATGCTGCGGAAACGAAGAGAATTCAATAGAGGTTCATCGGATTGATAACGAAGCGAACGCGCTAGTATGGCTGCTTAGTTATATCATGCATTTCTTAACTTTCAGTTTGAACATGAATCGATTTACCTATTTAGACCAGGGACGTAACAAAAGAACATTAAAAGACGGATGTTCATAATGATTAATTATTTGTTAAATACGATTACATAATTCAGAAAATGTATATTAATAAGCTCTTTTATACAGTAGTAGCATGTGAAAGAGGAGAAACCATGAGAATCGCGTAACGACGACAACAATGGCCTGCACTTTCGTAAGACGGGTAATTTTATAGGAAGGAAGGAATGTTTTATTGGTTGGCAAACGACTTTACTCTGTTTATATTCTTATTATATATTTATAAATTATAATATTTATTAAAATGATCTTTATGTATAATTGAATTTATTTAGCTTAGCATGTCATTTCAGTTTCACAATAAGAATAAATATTTATAAATTTGCTGCCATTCACATTAAAAACATTGAAAACGAAAGGCTAAATATCATAAAAATATGATACAATGAATTTAGCGGGAGGCTAAAAGAGAACTGAAAAATACACCAAAGAAAGGCACCGCACTTTATTACAGCCTTATATCCTTCAGTAATAATGGTTTTAGCTGTACGTGACATTTTCCAATTTCATATCTAGCACGACTTCTTCTTCTATTTGTTATGCCCCAGGCTGTAAGATTTATAGGACTTGGAACTAGATTACTGAGGCTGCTCTTTTAAATGTTTTTACTCGAGGAGTTTCTGAAATCTTTTCATTGCAATTCCTCCATTGAATTTTGGACTTCTTGTGAATTGGTATAAAGAAGTTTTAGGTATTGGTTCTTTTTATAGTTTGTGGAGGCAAACGCGTCGTTGAAGCTTTTAAAGCCGCTGACGTCCATAGACATCCGCATTATTGTTATGCATTTATTGTTGCCCTTCCTCCCTCCTTTAATTCCATGCTCATCGGAACTTCATAAACTACACGAAAGGAAACAGCCACACTGTCTTTATACTAAACGAGAAGTCCCTCTCTGATTTTCCCAGTTTCTCAATGCGGCTGCCATGTAGCATGGCACTACCGTACGAGGTAGTATTCGATTTCTTCAAAGTAATTTTTAACTGACATTTCCTACTAATATTATAAATGCGATAGTTTGTATGTTTGTGTGTTACCCCTTCACGTAATAACTGTTAAACCGATTTTCATAAAATTTGCACACACGTAGGGAGTACCTTGGATTAACACATAGGATAGTTATAAAATGTTCCTATGGCATGCCAAGGGATGATTTTCTATTTTCCACGGGATCGAAATTTACGCGGGTGGTGTGGGTTTTTTAATATAAACAGTTTACCGCCGAAAAAATGGCACTTTGTCTACTTATAAAACAATCTTCTACATTTCCGTTATCTGGCACCCGCGATACCAGTTTCTAAGCTTCCACTAGACTAGGTTAATGAGTTGTCGTCGTTCATAAGTATATACACACACCGTTTATTATTGAACTTGTGGGTTCACAGAAGTTTTATCACCTTTCAGGTCCTAATGTTTTATAATGTAAATATCAAAAAATTGTGCTAGTCAATATGTAAATTTCATCCTAGATGTCTAATTTTTACAGTTAATTTATTCATATATATATATATAACATTATTCAGTGCTTCTATTATTCACGATTTGATCTACTTTATTTTGTTTTATGTAATATTATTTTTTGTTGATGAATGTTTCAATATTTCATAGAGAATGTTCAAATAAAATCTAAGTGTAATATTTCTTAGAGATTTTGTTGTAAAGGGATCGTATACAGTAGCCCACCGCAGTATTAACACAACAACATATCTTCACGCCAGCTCCCTAAAAGGGTAAGCAGAGAGAAATTTATCATCCGCTGCCAATAAACAATTGAACATCGTCTTAAACTTTCAAGAAGCGACTTTTAAAATCCTGCTCCAGTGGTTCACGAAAAATAAAAGGGACTTACGTCATTTAAGATGAGCATCATCCTTCCTAACCAAGAACAGAATAGTCTTCGCTAGTTTGACGAGCTTTACGGCAATTGTAATAATATTGCTATTAGGAGTTTATGGACCTGCGATACAAAATGAAAGAGCGTTATTCGACAAGGCCTTTTACGCGTTATCAAGCCTTGAATATAAAAAAACAGCACTGTACTAGATTTAAAAAAGGAATATAGCATTCACCCATTTCCGAAATTCTATTTGTATCAGTTCTGTGTTAAACCATTTTAATGCCACGAAATTATGCCCCGAATCCAGTCAGATCCACAAGAAGTGACGTCAGTAAGGGACAATGTCAAGTCCCCAAGGAGTCCGAACTTAACTCTCGTCGAATATTCACTCTTTGGCCCAGTTGAAAACAGTTTTTTTATTGAGACGTTATTTCAGCTCCACATCGTTTTTATGTATTTTTTAGGTAATTTGCAGTTGCGACTTAAAGAGTGCCAAAATCGGAGTGGATGTCTTTTAGTCAAAAAATATTTCTAAAATGTATTAGAAAAACTTATTTCTTGCATATTTTATTTCAATCTGAGGACAATATTATTGAATACCCAGTTTAATGCAGCTTCTATTAAAATTAATCATTGTATGTAATTGATTATATGACATTTTAATGATGTTATTAATTATACGTAACATTTTACAAGTTTAAAAGTAACAGTTTGGTTAATATTAGTAAAGTGTGTGATTTTCAGATAAGGTAATTATTGACAAATAATTATAACAAGTATCTATTAGTTAATTAATATATTTGAAGATACGTCTAATCATTTAAATATACGTCTAATTAATTCACTAGACGTTAATTAATTAGACGTATATTTATTGCAATGAAACACTATAATAAGGTAGTGTAAGTAGGTTCTATAGATAAGATATAAGAACATACACAATTTAAGAGCTATCTCGACATCTTGGATGTTTTCCCAGGGCCCGAATCGGTTCCGGGGTCAACATCTTACTTGGCGCTGGTAATTATTGTAATAAATTCGTATTCGATCAAATATTCGCGATATTTTCCATAAAAGTAATTATGGACATATAACAATTCAATCTTTTATTTATTTGGTTACTTGTTAAGTTACTTGTTTTTCTATTCAAGCACTTTGACGGTATACATTTATAATAACTTCATGCTAACTTAAGAAATCCGTTTAACTCAAAAACTAGTAAATTTTAGCTATGTTCAGCATTCTTTAAAATTGATTAGTGTAGTATTTTAATAAACATTTACACAATAATTTTACTGAATAAACATACCTAATTTTACTGTAAAATAATCAGCGTTTTTTTTACGTTTCGCCGAACACGCTTTCTGTATAGAAACAAATATACCTAATGTAAAAGGTCACCAAATGAAAATTTAATTAAAAAAGGTTGCCAAAAATCCTTTACTTACAGCAAAAAAATATAATTCACCATAAATAAATTTGAACCTCGCCCTAAATCAAACGGGCTTATACAAAGGCTTTTATAAAGTGTAAAGTTATTGTTGTTTTCGTGGCGGCTCACAATTATTGCCACAAATGTATCTAACAATTTAAATTTTTAGCTGTTGAAAAGTACTGTTTCTAGCAGGTCCTGCAGAGGTTTAGGAAGATACAGACTTAATCTATATCTGTATAATCGAACAAGATACAGAACCCACTTACGAGTACGTTTACTTGCCATCTTATTTACTCCGATGTTCATTACAAGCGGCTTATGTTTACTTGTCAAATAACTGATGGTGATGATAAAGAAAATTCCATTTCCGTTCCGCTCTGCCGCCTTCGATACACAGGTAATGTATTAAATTTTATTCGAAAAAGATTTATAGACTTTACGTTATTGAGTTTTCGTTCAATTCGCTGCAGTGCAATCGGAGATAAACGGTTTTTATCCAATGCCAAATGACAATAATATTAAAATTATTTATAGTAATTTGATAAAGTGGTAAAGTTTGTGTTTGTAGAAATCTCTACATCAGTAGATGTAGAGTACTTTTCAAAACCGTTTATTACCTATACGATTTCGAATACGAACCGTAATATATTAACCATACTTTGGTTGAGTTCCTATAAAATATGTATCTTGTACTAGCTTAATGATGCCAATAAACAATCAACAAACAAACAACAAAGATGTAATTAAAATTAAACAAATTCCTAATGCGGTGTTTATTGTTGTTATATACATTCTCTGTGAATTCTTATGGAAATTAATAAGTTTACCGTTTCAAATTTTGTTCTGAGTTTGCAAAAACGTTGTTATTGTTGGTTTTATTTTTGGTCGCACCTCCTAGATTTACTACGACGTGGGTATGTAAACGAGACCGCGTCGTAATCTATTGAGAGACGAGACGAGCGTCGCAAGTAAAAATGTTTAACGCGCAATACTCGCGGATAATACCCGCGCTCACTCTGTACCCACTCGGTAACGAGGCAGCTACTAATTAATAGATATATAATAACCGCTGTAACTTACAGCCTTGTAGGTGTTTAGGATGATTCTAGAGTTTTACGAGGTAGAGACGTTTGGTGAGACGTTTAATCCCGTAGACATAGAATATTCTAATGGACATATTTTGTGTATACTATACGCTCGAAGAACATTTCCCTCCTTCTGACATAGGCAGGTGAAAATACTCTAGAACATAATTGCCATGGTACCTTATAAGTACCTTTATAAGTGATAATGAAAAAGTTCAGTTCTCTATTCAATCTTGGCCAAGGGCATGGTAAATTCATAAAACCACTAGCATATTTTTGACAGATGTAGATGACTGCCATCGCCCATAGACATCCGCAAAACACGAGGCTTGCAGGCGCGTTGCCATGTGCTCTTTTCTTGAAGAACGCCATGTCGTATCGGTGCGAAAATGGAAAATACCAATATTAATAATAATATATATCATTAAATGAACATGTTTATTTATTATATACATAACGATTTGTAATATTATTAGCAATTTTAGACAATATCAAATAAATGAATAATTTGATAACCTTGGTGTATCCCCGATCTCTAATTACTGTTATTGGGTAGTTGGTGTGGAGCCAAACAGGGCGTTAAAGGCCGATGTAACTGATATCTTTAATTATGTAATAAGTTCACATAATGATGAAAATATTTCAAAGTCAAAGGGTTAGGTTAGGTTTAGCCATTAAGTTTACAAATATACTTGGCTCAATAGAAATTTCTCAAACCGTTTATCTACCAAAATAGGCCAAATCCAATTAGTGAAGTTACAATAGGCAAGTGCAACGTGCAATTCAGTTTTGAATTTTGTATTCGTAGTCCAATAGTATTATTAGTTCATATTTGGAACTACATAGGTAGATGTCTAAAGATATAATTCTATTTCTCCATTTTATATGTATAGCTAATTTAAATTATAGAACAATAAACAAGAGATATTTTGTCACCAATTTGTGGACTATAAAAAGCAAACACCCATTAGGTATTATATTTAAGTGTAACTGTCATTAGTTGAATAATATTATTACTTAAGTACATGAAATATGCGCGATAACGTTAGGTAAGCACATATATAAATATAATAATGTTATATATTACATTGCGAAAAATTGTAATTATCATCATCAGCCTACTGCAGTCCACTGTTGAACATAGGCCACTCCCATTGTTGTAATTTGTAAAAAAATGTAATAAAATGATTGAAATTTGAAATGAAGTGCTTTGTGTAAAATCTAAAGCACGTTACATTTTTTGTAGCATAAAAAATAACAACGCAGGTCGATGTTACTTTTGAGGGGTTATTTTTGTAATGTAATTGGCTACACGCACCTATAGACGATGTTTATACATATATTAAATTAGCATTCAGTAATTAAATGAAAATAATAAATGACGAACGAGATGTCATTGTCTTTATAAATTACGTTGCGTGTTTATTTTTATGATTGATAATTGCGATCAAAATATTTTACAATAAGCATCTTTTTTATAGACCTCATTTAACCAGCGACGTATATAAAATCTACTGAAAATCAAGCTGATCAGTATAGAGCATTATTATATTAAACTATATGTCCTAAAAGTTCTTAAGGATTTAATAAAATGAATTGCAGTGAAATGTATAAAATTCATGTTAATTTTTTTTGTTGTGTATTTATTGAAGCTATTTTTATCAGTTAGGTTTCAGCTACTATTAAATAAAAATCAACAAGCAAACTACGATAATTATTCGTGAATAGAAATAATAGTTCAATAATCACTAAAGCGACACGGTTCGTAGATAGTACCTATATGGAACTCATTAATTGACATTTACAAAACTTCGAGAAATTATTAATAACACAATAAATTATTAATAACATAATAATATAGTGTTATTAATAAAAAAGTAATGAATAAATTAATTTCTCAAAGTTCTGTAAATGTCAGTTAATGAGTTTTTGCAGTACGCCGACAATATTAAAGGCGGCTACAACTTTTTCACGAAGTGGCAGTCATATAATTAACTACATCGATTGAGGGTATATCGATAGAGTAGGAGTATTAACCGACAGCACATGTGTCATACTGATTGATGTCACAGTAATAAAGACGCCAGCATCCGTCTAGAGGCCGGCCGTAGGTTTACGTAAGTGCTGTAGCCGTGGTCGCGGTGGCCGAGCTGCAGCATCGGGGTTAATGGTACACGAATGAGATCCTTATTCCGCGCCGCAGACAAAGTGTGCGGCCGTCAACCTTCCGGCCCTTTGAGAAAGTGCCGTTGCCGTATCTTGACCAATACTATTAGCGTGAGTGAGTCATACTCAAACATAGATTTCGTTTCTAGTCCATATTTTTCGACTTTAATAGCCTGCTATTAAAGTCCATAAATCTACTGCTATAATCTAAACGGTTGACTAAGTGGTATATAATAGAAGCACTGTACCATAATAGTGGCACTATTCATTTAAAATTTACTGTGTCAATAGATATTCTCGTAGAGAGAGTAGGAAATGTCGCTGCAATTACTAATCCGCATGAAATGAAGCAATCAAGATTGAGCAAACCAAGATCATACAAGACACAATAACTATTGTGAGATTTAGTTCTGATTCTGCAATTGATGATTAGTTTGTCATTACTTGCTCAATAAAAGGACAAGTTATTGAGAACATACAATGAAAAAATGTGTATGAAATATGACGAGTTTTGTAATAACACAGCGTAGTTATCTGCAATAGTATATTAAAGTCTATATCGAAATAATTGGTGATGCAGTTACATAAAAGGATCGTCAAAGCTACGTTAATCGTGATTAGTGTCGAGTCTCGACCCGAGGGTCACCATTGACTGCACGTACAGACTCACAGTACATGACCGTCGGCCAATACGGAAGATTGCGTCAAATGCCTTCTTTAATGATCTCTTCTATAAGAAAACCTAAGTCTCTGTATCTTTACATCTGTATGCTGAAATATTATTAGCAAAATGTTATTTTCTAACTATTGAAATAAATCTTTTCTTTGACATTTTATCTATATCTATTTTATCTACCTGTGTGAAGAATTAAAAATATCTGACAGTTAATTGTCAACACATTATATCTTTTCAAACAAAGTTAAATAAAATATCCTGATGTGATGTAAATCATTTGTTTGAAAAGACATTATGTGCTGACAATTAAACATCAGGTATTTTTTTTTATTGATGTCGTTAACTTGTCAATCACTTTGCATAAGCGCTTTTTGCCAGTCTCCACTCCACTCTTTCCATAAAAAATAGGGCGAGTAATATTTAATTATATTTTGTATAAGATTTATTTAATGATACTACGTATAACTAGTGCACAAATAGTTTTTAGCATAAATAAGATGGTTTATCACTAACATTTATTATAAATATTTTACAATCGCATTATGTGAATAAATTATATATTTTTACTCTTTTAGTAAGCAAAAATAATAAATATACCAATAGGTAGAATATTTTCATTACCGATATCCTACTATGATATTATAAATGCGAAAGTTTGTATGTTTGTTTGTTTGTTGGTATGTTACTCCTTCACGCAAAAACGGCTAAATCGATTTTCATGAAATTTGGCACACAGATAGAGAATAACTTGGATTAACACATAGGATAGTTATTATCCTAAAAAATATTCCGATGGGATGCCATGGGATAATTTTCTAATTTCCACGGGTTCGAAATTTACGCGGGTGAAACCGCGGGGCGCAGCTAGAAAAATAGCCTATTATTAAGGCATGCAGCCTTAAGCGCGAGCGTAGGTATGCTCTACTCTCGCCTAAAAATCAAAAACTGGGTTCGGTCAGAGTTTTATTTTAAATAAATAATAATATAGTGCTTAAAGTAGGTTG
>LUGF01042017.1:179296-189713 GCA_001625245.1 Calycopis cecrops
TTTCTTTAATTAAGATTTTTGTTAGTTGTTAATAGCCGGAGAAGAGCCTGAGTATCTACTTAGGTACTTTTAAAGTTGCAGTCTTGCGGATTGCTATTAAATTTAAATTGCAAGTAATGGAGGTAGAACTTCAGGAGTTCTGGAAGGATACGTTTTCATTTAATTTTTTAGTTTGGTATATGAGAAACTTTCGGATATAAAATAATATTTCTATATATAAATACGTGAAGCAAAATCTTTAGGAACATTTTTACGAAAATTGCGCGGACGGAGTAGTATGAAATTTGCAACACATATAGTTTACGTGTAAGATAAGTGCAGAACGCTAATATATTTTAATAATAATGTTTATAAAGTACTTTCATTTATTAATAAAACTTTACATACACTATCATGCTTTTGACACATTGATATATAAGATACACGTAATTATTGATGAAGTTTCTATGTGTCTTTTGCAAGTGTTGAAAATTCTACATAAATTGTTTAGAACTTACCTTATCTAAAATGTCATAACATCTCCTATGATATTTAGTTTTTAATTACAAAAAAGCTACACTTAAATCGAATATCGATCGACGCGGGTCAGCTCAACTATGTACCTACTAATATACTTTACGCTTGACTTACTAACAGTTGAAATATCGATAACTATGTATATAAAGATACTAAATGTAGATCGTCATCATTCATCGCATTAGATTATAATGATACCGCGGAAATGCCGCGAGAAATTGAATTATAGAAATGAAGACGATTTCTAATTGTAATTTTATGAGATGTTAGTATTAAAGTTAGTTCTTATTTCTGTTGTTTGTGTGAAGTGATGTTGTGCTGCTTGTGATATACCTAGGTATTTAAGGTCTCTGAAAATGGCGGTAAAGTTTTGGTTGGATCTTTATTTGGACGCTTGTCTTTCGGTGCTTGTCACCAAGCTATTCTTCTGCTAGTTTGCCACCTTTTGCTGTAAAGAAAAGAAAGAAATATTTAGAATTTAGTAAGAGGTAGTGCCACGCTGCATGCTTGCATGCAGCCGAATTTGGCCGGCACGACCGGGGAGGTACCTCTCGCTTACACGAGACCGGCGTGAAGTGATAGCTGTGCTGTCGCGTTTCGTGCGGTGTGTAAGTAGCCGGTGGTCCACGGAGATGGGAGGAGAAAGGGGGGGCAGCGCATCTGTAGTCTATGCAGATGTCTATGGGCGTCGGTAGTCATGAAACTGGCTAGAACTGCTCGTTTGCCCCCCTATACCATAAAAAAAATATCTTCTACAATATATCATTGTGAAATATATTTATTTTAATCTTGCAGCATGGCATTACTCTGACTAAAAACGCTTAAAATTTCATTTTCTAAGAACTTCTAGAACCGACCTATACAACTCTCGCAACTATATGCAAAAGCCCAAACATTGCAAAAAGCTCAAGCTAAGATCCAGTGCTCAAGCAGCTTTTACAGAAACACGGGTTGTATGACTTGTTTTATACCTGTTTGATTGAGAGTGTGAGGTAGCATTGTTACCCGTGATTGTATTTCACTTCGAGGCATTTATATAGGGTAATGTTTTCTCTATTTATATAACATAAACAAACTGGCTCTAAAGTGTCTAGTGTCAGGTACAATAATCAAGTGTTTCCTTTGTAAAAAAATAATATATATATATATAATTATATCTAACGATATAAATTGACCAAACCTATACAAATTTTTGGGGAGTATTTAATTTTGTAATAGTAATGTTTAATTGTTTAAATTGCAGGAGATCGAGTTTCTAGTAGTAGAAGCGAAGAAATCGAACCTGGAACCGAAGCCAACCGCCCTCATATTCTTGGAGGCCTAACATCTACTTTCCCTCCCCGCCAGCGACCCGCCGACCGCGCAGGGCAGCGCGACGTCGACGGTCGACCTCACCGCGCACACCACAGAATAGGCAACTCCAACCTGCGCTGCCACATGCTCTTCTGAGCGCGAGGCACATGGCTCGCCTCTCGGCACAGCTGAGAGGTCTGTGTTAGACGACGCTTGAGCTGTCGGTCAAACCACGTTTGCTCTACAGATGTACTTGATTAAATCCGAAGAGTCAATTTATCCTGACGCCGCAACGGACTGAAATGAGACAAAATGAATGACTGTGCAGGTATCTCGGTAGGCTATTAGATATGGCACAAGGGAGGCGATGCAACTTTTATATCTTAATAAAATAATTCTCCAAGAACACTGCCCGAATGATTCCGCGGTTCTTGTAAAACGTCCCAACTTCTACGGGATTTTATGGGTAGTTTCAAAATTTTTGAAATCGTTTTCTAGAAAGTAGTACCAATTTACCAGGTAGACTGTGACTGAATTTTGTAAAATTAACTAACGATCAATTGTTATTTATTACGTTGAACACATTAAATTCACAAATTGCATGTAGGTCTTTTAATACGATTCAGCATAAAGATAGAACTAGATTCGTCGTTTGGTGAAGGTAATAAGCATGCGCGCAGACGCTACGAAATTGAAGCATTCCAATTTTTATCACATCTCTCGAATCGTGTAAACCATTTCTTAGAATTCATTAGTATCTAACGATTAGAGCTTATCGTCGAAGCATTAAATGCCATTTCATATTGGATTCACTTCACTTGCGTCATCCATGTGCCATCAAGGTTCGGTTGCACTAGCACTCGGAGGTGATCTCATGCCAGATCGTTGTGCCGGTGGTTGAGTTAACATTGTCGTCATCAGTAGAGCAGAGCTTGCAGCACGTCACTTCTAAGCAATCTATACTTTTTAATCTTAAATATACTGCACGTATACAGAATTTAGTTCCACCTCAAATTATTCCAAATTAATATTCCTTGTCACAAGAACAGACTAAATTGTATTTAATTGGCATTTAGTAGTTACAGCAGTTAATTTATTACGAAGTTGAAATACGTTTCCAAAGTTCAGTTTGCTTAGAAATAATAAAACAGTGCGTCTAACATGTCATTCCATCGGTAGAAAAACGGTGAGTTAAGGAAATTATGGCGGAGAGGGATTTTGCCCACTCTTTTTGAAAATATAGGGGTTAAGTGTGTGTTTGCAATATATTTTTTTATTTCGATGTTTAGCTCTTACATGTTTTGGCTTTCTAGTTAATTGTGATGTGAAATATTACAAAATGGATATTAAGTGCTTCAAAAATCATATTCGCATTATTATAATAATGAAATATATTGTTTTTCAATACATCTGTGGAAAACTTTAACTAAGTTTGAACACAAACTTGTATACGCAAAATAGGTAAATCAATATTTACTTCCTTAATCTTTTTAAGGATTTTTTAGTGTGAATAAATTTTACGTATTTTAATGTGAAAGTACACAGTTACTTCTTTTTGTGTACTTTTAAATTCACAATGAAACAGGTGTTATATGTGAAACATGGGTTGAAAAACAATATAAATATAGATTAATTATTTACATTAACCGTTTATAATTACCATATAAATATTACGTAATCAACAATAAATGTGAGTTTCGCTTGTTCTTTATAATATAATGTACAGCTGTAGATACAACCCCGTCACTCTCCCACGAACTGTACCCGTGTACCTCTTGTAAAATAAATTATTATATTATCTCTTACGTATATAAAAAGCATTTAATGTGTAAATATATTCGTTATATATTTAAGCTGTAAATATGGATAATGTAAAATATTATTACTTGAAGTTAGTGCCAAAAGCATACAATCCTTGAAATGTTTGAACGTGTAGGCTCGGAGACAGACAAGTGACACTCGATATATATTTACAATAGTTCATGTCTACCTACTTGCATTTGAGTTCCTAATTTTTAAGCACAACACAGATGTTTTCTATAAATTATTTCGATTAGTTAAATTATTATAAATACGAGCATTCATATAAAAATGATATAATAATATCCTAAATTGTATGTACATATTTTATACCAGAAAATTTTAATACTTGCTAATTAATTATGTACTTTTTTCATTTAACGGCCAACAGAAAGTCGACCATTTATTTATAAGAAATTGATTTTAAAGTAATGATAAACAGTTATTTTGGCTATGACTTCTAGAATATGTATGATATGTATATGGCGTAAATAAGTTAACCCTACGCGCGGCTCAGTCGTAAAAAGGTCAATTGTTTTAGTTGTATGTTAAAGAAAGCAATCATAAAATAAGAAATAAGTTACTGTACGGCGGACCCGCCGCGTATATGTACGCGACGAACTTGCAATTGTTTAATTGAGTAGTTCACTTGAGGCTGTGCGTAAGAAAATGTAATTATTTTGTGTAATGTAATAAAGTGCAGCCACGCTTATAATAATTTATTCCGTTACACAACGCAATGTTATTCAAATAACGTCACTTTGTATAGTTTAACTATCGTGTACTTAAGAATGCTTAATTTTATATGAAAATATAAATAACGAGAACAAGAAAGTATGACCAAAATGTGTGTTACTTATTCAACTATTTAATTATTTAATGCCTAATATCAGATATAAAATAAACATTTTTTTTCTCTCTTTGTAATTTGAAACAGAATCTAATTCTCTTATTGTATTTGATGAATTTGGATCGTTATTGAATTTCGAATAAAATGTATATAAGCAATGATATTAATTATTTTAAAATCACTCAGTCTGGCGAGTTGCCCAAATAAAGAAATAGTTTCAGTTTACTAGAGTTTTTCTCCTTAAATCCAGTCTCTACGTATTCTTTTATATCAGATCTTACCTCGTTTTACATTTGCTCATCCAAAATAGGATTGAGAATTTGAGAATCCCAAAGATAAATGAAAAAAATCTTATGTAAGATATTGTATTTTTCTCTTCGATTGATTGGCTGTGTTTCTTTCTAGTATTCTGAGCCGTCCATTTGTTTTATCACCCTCTTAGGTGTTGCTGACGCTAAGGAATGTTTTGTAATCTTCAATGAATGTGTTTATAATCTTTAATATTACTAATGTACTCAGAAATGACGCTGGGCAGATCGTTCCTGACGGATCTGTTGTAGTATGTTGTTAAGTTTGCCGTTGATGACAAAAATATATTGTTATCTAGATAATGTACTGCAGATCGTTTTATTTTATTACTTCCTCCGCTCCAACGGTCCACTCGCTACTTACAAACTACACGAAATGCTACAACGCTATTACTCTACGCCGAGTGTGACCTCCCCGGTCGTGCCGGACCAATTCCCTGTATCGCAACAGCGTAGCTGATGATAGAACTGGTGGTGTCCGCCTAAATACCCTTTAATAGTTTGGTCACCATTAAAATCATGAAGCCCGAAGAATTGATGTTGCAGTGAGTAATTGCTATTATATTTCATTCAGGCTTATTTATATCTTTTTTTCCATAGACTAAATATACTTTTTATTTAGTCTATATTTTTTAATATATATACATAGTATATGAGTGCAAACGGGTAGTCGGAGCTATTTTTCATGACTACCAACACCTATAGACACCCGCATACAAATGCGTTGCCCTCCTTCCTCCTTCTCCTCCCACCCTGGGCCACCAGACATGAAACACGACAGCACAGCCGTTATTTTACGCCGGTATGATGTGAGCGAGAAATAGCTTAGGACTTTCGTGTCCCAGAAGGCCAGAGAGATGGATAAAGGCCTGCCTCGCAGACCATGGATCAGAGCGCGACAAAAGCGCTTCGGTCAAATTGTGCCGCTTGCCTAGCTGAGATCAGGAGTCAGGATATGACCTTCCAATGTATGGTGCTAGTCGAGTTAGTGCTTCGTAAGTACTATATACCTACCCTGTATGATTTCGTAGATAGAATTTGAATACCTGTGAATATTCACATACCCAGCAATTTTACATACCTAAAGCTTGTAGATAAAAATCGCTTGGCGCTCTAAAATTTGTTGTTTGATGCATTTATTATTAGTTTTTTTTTTCGTTTATTAGTTTTAAATATGATTACTATCAACAAGTACAAAATTAAGAAATTGTGGGATTTGCACAATTTATAAAAATATTCACTTGATACACTAGCTCATTACAAATCGCTTAAGGTTATACTAACTTATAATAACTACCGATTGCCCGTACTATTTACATAGTTTTTTTAAGACAATTTAAGCTACCTTATTCAATTTAAGGCGCTATGGGTCCAATTGCGATCCGCCTAGTTAATTCTGCGTGGCCGGCGTTCGAAAATAGAGACAATATTTAGATTAATATTATTTTATAAAATTAACCATACCTACGCTTATTTAAAAAAGTGACTCCTAAAATTTCTTCGATTACTTATTGGGAATAGATACATATTTTAGTTGTGGAAATAACTTTGATAGTTATTGAATAGTATGGATTTAAAAATTGATGGAAACGTCAAAAATAGTGTTTTTTCATTAAAGTTTACGATTTTTTTCTATCGAGGCAAAATTCTTTAATCGTGTTTCGACGACCTAAGGACTATGCCGTATTTTATTAACATTAACCACAGCTAAAAAAAATATGATAGTCGATAGTTTTTAAAGGTTACGTTTTGAATATACGTGAGCACGGATTGACAAATTTGGAGCCCATTTCGCCATTTAAATTATATCTAACTACGGCTACGAGGTCAAATAGACAGCCCAGCTAGTTTCACTCTCTTGTCTACAGCCCTACGAAAAACCTACGAGGTTCTACGAGCAGCAAATACTAATTTAAAGGCCCTTGAGATCTTTTTTATATATCTTGTTAAAAAATTTAACACTTAGGTAAAAAATGTAAGTTTGTTTGAATGTCCGTCATTTTTTAAAGCCCTTACCTATTTAACTTGCAATGTATGTTTGTTTGATTTGATGGAGTTTAATTTTTAAGCAGATTGATATCTTCAAATGATTGAGCGAACATTTTGCACGCACGTTTAAGATTGATAATCTGATCTGATGCAGGAATCGGAAGGTATGTAATAGACTATTGATAATATTTTACATTTATATAAATGATAATTTATGGTCACTATAAGATTGCCCTGTTCCTGACAGATCACCAACAAATGCAAATTTTTTTATTTATTGCGTTGTTGCGATTATAAAAATAGACGATGTTCATTCATCATTGAAGTATGATTTGCCTCGATTTGCCTTTAAAATCGACCAGATGTATACTCTATATATACTGAGTGTGTCGTAAATTTGAAGCTCCTATGTCGGCTAGAAATGCCTTAGATATCTGATGATCGGTCAGTCAGTGAGTGATAAAATTAAAAAAGTTTGACTAGTTAATACATAAATTAATGGTTCAACTTGAGTGAAATTTGAAACATATACTATTTTCATACAATACCTGCTTTGTTACTAAAAATCTGCTTCTACTTCTATCCATAACGAAGTTATATGGGGTTGAAAGTTTCCTGCAGTGCGTCAAGTAACGGGTGGTTGGGCCGTGCCGCTTTTTTCTCGTTTAGCGGGGGAACTCCCGGGCCCACAGATAGTTAATTTATGTATTCTCACAAAAATAAAAGTTTTGTATTTTGTGGAAGTCATATAACCTCACACTTCAGATTCGCGCACCAATATTATTTCCCATGAGGCGCCTAACATGACATGGAGTTAGAGAGAGTACCTACGTAGGTACATTTGTGCTTGTTTCGACTAAACGAGAAAAATAAAGCGTATTACCATTAAAATTACTTTATTTTTCATCTGATAGAAAATATCTAATAACCATGTGTCTCTCAATCTCCAATTTGCATAACGGTTCTATAAGCTCACACACGTTATTAAATTGCATATTAAAATATACATTTTCAAATGATATCATAGCATACTTGAATTACCATCCAGCAGAATTCCAAGGAACATTCAGTAAATAATGTTTAGAACACATTACGGCCTGAAAACTAAACGAATTCAAGTGCGTGCGTATGATGCAACAGCGCCTAAATGCTCATAATGTTTATAGACGCCGCGCCTCCCGCGGAGGCCACGTGATATGTTCGTGTGTACAGTGTACGGCAATTAGTGGGACTTACGAGAGGGGGGAGGGGGGGGGGGGGGGGCACCTCCGGACAACATGCAACGCTAACGATACGTTTACATCAGCCGTCTCACATTCCACGACGTAGCCAATTTTGTACACTTGACCATTTAAAAATAGATGATTAGATATTTTAGATATGCTGACTTTCTTTTGTAAATTGTATACGCAAAATAAATTATTATATCAAATGTTTTAGACGTGGTAGGTTATTAGATATACGTACTTAATTTATTTCCTGAGAATAATCTTGGAGTAAATAAGTAATCCATTATCCGGACACCACCTAACACTTCTCTCGCTCGTACTTGAGCTGGGGTTTAAGTGTCCACACAGGACACGAATTGTCTTAAAACTTATTATTTCAATGGAACTGAAACTGAAATAGAATCAAGATTAACAATATATCTAGAATACGTTTAGTTTCTTTCTCCCTTAATCCACCGCTTCGGTGTGTACGGAAGTATAGGTATATCTAGGGGATAATTTTTTTAAAAATTAAAGCGCTTTATAAACAAATATGTGCACGAGAGGGGACTTATACTAATTTTTGTACCTACTCGATACTTTCTTCCTCTGTCGTGTGCCACCAGCATGAAAGTGGCACGAAACACACAGTATAACTTATACCCTGGTATAACCATCAGCGCTGTTGTGTGGATTACGGGTATACAGGAGAATAGACGTGGAGAGGCAACGAATGCAGGGCTTGTAGAGATCTAGCTGTAGATCTTGTCGAACCCACGATAGTCACTTGCCAGCAGATAACCCAATTACTTCTTTTCTCGATATGCAGTAAAAAATATAAAGTACTAGCAGCGCCCCACGGTTTCGATCCCTTGGAAAATAGAAAATCATCCTATTGCATCTCGTAGGAAAATTTTTTCGGGATAAAATCTATCCTGTGTTAATCCAAGTTACCATCTAAGTGTGTGCCAAATTTCATGAAAATCGGTTTGGCAGTTTTTGTGTGAACAAGTAACAATATACAAACTTTCGCATTTATAATATTAGTAGGAGTTGAGAATGAGAATTTGTTATTATTGAACTCTCCTTATGTGAAAAAGCATAGTAAGTAAATTTGTATCAAACATCGATCGAGCAATTAAGTGTAAAATAAGTGTAAAACTTAGTAAGTAAAAAGTAAACTCCATTTGCGTCAGAGTTGACACAGAGATTTTTTTCAATAATAATAATATATTTAAATTAGTCTACCTCCCATGTACCTAAATTAGATCCATAGGTAAATGGAAGTAAGCTCGAGTATAAATATAGCGATAGCAATATGAATGAGATAAGGCTTTACAACTTATTCCAAATGTTATCTATCACTGCTATCAATGAATCCGGAAAGTTATAAAAGTAAAAAGTTACACGTGATAATGATCAATTATAAAATTCAGATTCATATGATCGAAGGCTGACATTAATTAACTAACATTATACTGAATTTATTAACTTAAAAATAAAAGTAACGATAAGAATAAGAGCGATAAGACAGCGAATCCGGACGCGAATCTCTGTTTTTTCTACTATGGGTACGTGCCAACACTGAAAAAGTTAAATTATAGAAATACTAATCAATGCTAATTTGAGTAACCTTTTTAAGTATGATATAAAAAGGTAACTCTTGCATATACTTTAGATACTCTGGCGCCTTGCACATTATATTATGATTGATAACTTTACTTTGTTACCTTTAATACAAAAAAGAAAACTACTAACTAATTATTTATTTCAACAAATTCATTATTTTCTACGTACTTTATGTTGCTTGTCAGTTACAATCCCGGCAAATTACTTGACGAGAATGAAGCGAGTCGCATCCTTGCATTTTGTTTTTTTTAGATAATAGGAAAATATAAACTGAATACTGAATAAGATGTCGATAATAATAAAATACTTATCATTCGGTATTTCATATACCTTTACAAAATAAATGTATTGAGTTGTATGTATGTAGAGCACCTTAAAGTGCGCTTTTACTCTACAGTCTACATATTTGATGTCAATCGATTTTTAATCTTTGATACTTACAGTATAAAGACCAATACCTCTATCCAAAAAAAAATATTTTTAATGGTTATTAGTATTGGTTGATAAATTAGAAATTATTGATATGAATTTAAATTCATTTATTGTAATTAGATGGGGACATATTATCCAAATATTATCAACAATATATAAACACTGTTCTGTAAAGTATTGTTTTGTTTAATTTAATTAAAACACATGTATGACTAGCGTCTAATTTACGATCACAAGATAAAGCGAATATTTTTACCAGCAGCCACTCGGCATGAAAGAGGTTAGCTTAGGTTAGTGATATTGATAAAAAATTGTACCTCACTTGATAATTACCAGACAATTTATATGAAAATATTCCAGCAGCTTGAAATAACAATCAATTACGACTTTCA
>LUGF01042017.1:190285-208429 GCA_001625245.1 Calycopis cecrops
CTTGGAGGTGGAATGTAAGGCTCGAGAGATGTCCTCGTACATATTTTCCACCTCATCGTCCGAGTATGTCGATGTCGGTGCGTAGACCTGTATAACCTTTTCAATGTACAGAATTGACCCTTCTACAGATTTATTATATGTATAGATGTGCAGCATGTTGTAATGGCATGTGTCCGGAATGAAGCATTTAGGCTGGCAAACGCGGCAAGAATTAATCATATTGGTCTACTTAATTCTATTCTTTCAAACCCTTCGGCAGAAGAAATTTAAATTATAATTAAACTTTATAATATGTTACTAACCACGTACTTAATCATTGTTTTGTATTTTTATTTTATTATTTGTTTTTATATTTTATTTTGTTTTGTATTTTCTCTTGTGTACTTATAGGACGATATCACCTTAAGTAATTGATTCTTCCAAAAAATAATGTTAATGGCATCACTAGACTAAATAACCCTACTATGGAGCGAGCGTATTCCTCTATAAAGTATTACCTACGGTTTATTTAACAGCTGTTTAAATGGGCTGAAAATGTCGCATAAGTACAATAAAGATAAAAATGAAAGGCGATGATCTTTTGCCTTATTCCTATATATAAAAAGAACAGAAAAATATATTATTTAACCAACAGTAGTTATCTCCATAAGTTATGTTTAAAAATGTCGAGATTGCATGTAATTGAAACACTTTTTAATCTGAACTTTTTAAATGTATATTGTGTTGTTAACTATTGTGAATCTTGTTGCCGATCCTTAATAAATAAATAAAAATAAATAAAATAAAATAAATAGTATAGACGACTATATACAACAGATGAATTAAGTGTGCTACCTACATAATGTAAATATTCTGCTGTCAGTCACTGCACATTGAACTATGTAATGTCATAACCTTATCGAAATTAAACCGGTTTCAAGTAGACCCGTCTAACTCGATGACACGCGGTATCAGCACATTAACAGCATTTACTCTCACGCACTGATATAATGTCATCGTTATAAAATCGATACTTGCATCCTGTGACGAAACCTGATAAGTACGGATCACAGGGTCTATGGGTCTATATTGATTGCCCTATCAAGTGACATGCCTAATTAACAACACAAGCAGTTTCATCCGGCGTTTGCAGTTCTACTGTTAGTTACAATGTATCACGACTTAACTGTTTTAGTGATTCAACTTTTTTGTAGAAAATCTATATTGCTTTTATGGTCACCGCACACTTATCAACTCGGAAAGGGATCGTAAACGCCTCGCTTAGAAAAGCGTAGACGATACGATTATGTTACGTTTCCCATTAGTGTGCTTTGCAGTATGAAGTTTCATACAAAGAATACTGAACGACTAGAGGTGATACGGTTCTGATCTCTTTCCGAGTTAATTAGTATAGTAGTAGTATATTAGTGCGGTGACCATTATTCTGGGTCGAAAGAAGCGGAGCACATCGGTACACATAATATACTAGGCGTCCCATGCCTATTTAGTTGGACGTCAAAAATGTAAATTGTTCAATCGTTATGAAATGTAGCCTATGTAACTTCCTGATTTTTATAACTGGAAACTGGAAAATAAGAAACTTTTACGATCCTCCAGCAGCTTTAGAGCCTATTCGAAACAAACTAACAAAAAAATCTTTACTCTATACATACGTTAATATAGACTTCTAAATCTACCCAAGACCGAATATTTAAACGTACGCATAAGTATAGCGACATTTTGAAAACCGATCGAATAATTTGTAGCAGCGCTAATTTTGGAGGAGCACCACATGGCTCAATTACAAAAGTATTTTTCTTCTGCACTTATATAATATTTAGAAACTGATGTACATGAGATAATCTTATATATGTATATGATACTCGTGTATTCGGAGTTTCCGCGAGCTCGACACACCCATTGGATCCGATGGTGGTGTGTAAAAGTATTTCCCCGCCTAATGAACAACTATCTTACAATGTAAGTTCTCTGTCTATCTAAAATATATTATATTTACATATTTAGAGGAATGTTTTCTTATAGTATGTGTATTGTATGTATGTATATTTGTACGTATGTATATGTGTATGTATGTGTATCTGTATGTAGGTATTAATTTATATGTAACTTATTATGATTTTACCCTACCTCTCCTTGAACAAAATATTTTTCTTCATAAGGTTGCCTGGTAGAAATTACTATCTGAGTAATAAGGCCGCCTTTGTGTACCTAAATATAAAAATATATGTTCTTTTAAATTGTTATGTTTGTTACGTGCACAATAAAGAATATTTCATTCATTCATTCATTCATTAAGTTCTCTAGTCTTCGTAAGCGTGACTCTGTGACTTAAAAACAAAAATGGAGGACAATGTATCTGCGTAATCTTTATATGGACGTTAATGGGCGTTGGTAGACTGCGACTGCTCGTTTGGCCCCCCATACTATACAAAATCCACAGAGTAGGTATCACGAGTTAATGAAGATTAAAATTATTTTTTTGAGTTCCGTAACTCAAAAGAAAGAAACGGAACCTCTATAATAAAACTATGTCTGTAAAGAAAACCTAAAGAGTCCTGCTGAGAGTAAGAAAACAAGAAACTTAGAATCCAGAAACTTGTTGAGTAGTGAGAACACAGAAAAAACGTTAAAAACCTAAATATCTTGTAGGCTTACGGAGACAAAATAAATAATACGTTTGTTTATGTTTATGCTTGTACCTCCCGTTGGCAGAGACGAAACCTTCGGCGTACTGGTTTGAATCGCACTTTGCCGGTTTTTTTTAAGTAAATGCTATTTATTAGGTATAATACGGACCACGTGGACACTGAATGCTGCCACACTGGCTGGCTTGTGAGATGGCGTCAGTTTTTGTTATTCACAGATTATAATTTCCCGAAGTTCGAACATAATTAATTCAACGATGTGTTCAAAAATAACATTATCTATTATTAACATTATCTATCATTATACATGAAGCAAAAACTTTAGAAACATTTTTACGAAAATTGCGCCGGAGGAGTACGCAGGAGTATGAAATACGGCACATTTATAGTTTACTTGTAAGAGTAGTGCAGAACGCTAATATTTTAAAAAAATATTGTTTATAAAGTGCTTTAATTTAATAAAACTTTACACACACTACCACGCATTTGACATATATAAGAATCGCGTAAATATTCGTAGACAGAGAATACAATTGAATAATAAAATAATACAAAGAATTAAAAGAAGAATTAAAAAATACAAGAATACAAAGAATTTGGATTCTCTGTCTATGTAATTATTGATGAAGTTTCTATGTCTTTCTTTTGCAAGTGTTGAAAATTCTACATAAGTGATTTACCTTAGTTACAATGTAATAACATGTCAAATGATATTTAGTTTTTAATTACAAAAAAGTTTTACTTAGTTCGAATATTGATCTTCGCGGGTCCACTAGTAAAGTTAAATCGTTTACAGTTGAAAAACGATACACCTTTTTTTTAGTTATTTATTTACTTTTTCATACAACCAAGTCGCGATTAGTAACAAATTCTACACAAATCAATGACCCTAAGTAGCTCGTTGACTATAAAAAATATATAACGATTAATATATACTTATTATTAGAATTTAATCTTACTCCTCCTACATTCTTCTGATTAAATTAGTTGCGGGACCCAAGTCAGTTTTAGCTTTTCCCTCGGGCCCCCTGAGATCATATAAATGATTTGCGGTCGTTGTGGTTGCTGATGTTGATCCTGGCGACACAGGAGTAACAGCGTTGAATAGGGTGGTGGGCTAAGACCGTAAAGGAATATACCTACCTATACAAGGAAGGAAAAAATTGGTAAGGTAAAATTTTTCCTCATTAAATTATTACCACAATTACGCGCGACTTTACAAATTAACTTCTAATAAATTTGTAAAAAATTTAATAAATTACAAGAAATATTTATATATGGATATAAGATGGATACATCTAAATAAAATCTACCTATAAATTTAATTTTACATTATCAACAACACCAATTTCAATGTACCGACGGTATTATACCGACTTCTCTCATAACATTTAGATAAACTACGAAACAACTAATAAGAATAGGTAAAACGATGTTGATAATGAAAAGCGAGAAATATCACACAGTAAGATAAGCGTTATATTTTAACTATAAATATGTATATAGCTAAACTTAGATATGATGAGTGCCGTTTGTTTTCAATTTCCTACTATATATGTTTACACTTTACATCATTACACTCATTAATAAAGATCAGATTAGGTATTATTTGAATCACCCGAAGATGCTGCTACCTTGTCGTGGTGGGGGGCTTTCTTGTCTCTGTGATCCTCAAGGCTACGCTTGACAGGGCTACCCATACTGGACAGGCTTGCGGTGAGAGCAGCTCAGCTGGAGGGTCCTCCACCCGTCCTTATGAATCCGCAGATGGCAACGTGGACTAAGACGATCGGCGTAGCGTGCACCGTTGACCGTTAGGATAGAACCTGACCGCATTGCAGGCTGCCGGACAGTCGCCAAGGAGGAGGAGTCTGGCCTTCTCACCGAGGCCAGCCTGTCGCTCTAGGGATCCTGTTGCTTGTAGATCCGAGACTCTCCAATTATAGCGGCTGAAGGCCGCAGGGGTATAGTCGGTAGGGGCAACCCAGTTGTCAAGCCCGACACTGCATCCGGTTGAGCCTTCCGGGATTTGTGTAGCGTGCGCCAAATCATTCCCCCTGCGTTACGAAAAAAAAACGTATTATTTGAATGGGTACCGCCTCGACATTCTATCGTTGTTTGCAGCTTTAGGCATTCTCCACTATGACGCCTACTAGAAAACCTGATGACCAGTCCAATATTCAACACTGATATATACAAATTACCATAATCTCCAAAATAACACCATCTAATTTATTATTAAATATCGCTAAATAAGTATTTAGCGATACTTACTAATAATTAATATTTTCATACAAATAATGTGTGGTCGACATATTATGCTGCCCCCACTAAAAATCCCTAAAATATGTGATCCTACTCCAAAGTGTCATCATACCTTACCTGCCCCTTACTTTACCTTACCTTTTTGCGCGTACTAAAGGGCAATGGCCTATAAAATTGGATAGCTCCCTTTTATTTTGTTGAGCTAATTCGTCGATTTGGTAACGCATCACAATAGTCACAGTAGTAATTGGATGAGCAATTTCATGTATATTCTATGTATCAACAGACTAGCCACGGTATATTGGCTTCTAGAGAATTATGACAAATTATGTGTGCAACTTATGTCAAAATTTTACCTCCAGTAGCTAAAAGCATCGATAGATAAATTAACATAACTGCCATGTCTCTTCATTTATCCACCGCCATAGTATAGTCTTACGTCAGCAACAAATTTTACTATCTACCAAGATATATTTGCTAACTACTTAATTATTAAGAAGTTGAAATGTTTGTACCCTGTGGAAAACTAGATAAATCGTGGAAATTACAGACATTAGTATTCATTTCTAAGAATACAGGAAACTTGTTTTTAATATTACGGAGTAGTCATTAATGTTTTTCTTTGATGCTGCGTCATCGAATGTTTTCTTGAGATTCGCGGTGAGAAAATATTTTCCATTATCACTTAGACGATAACATAATCATATCAACCGGTGTTGAATAACATTGCTCTTATAAATCATCATCGGTCAATACACCGTATTCGGAGAGTATGGGGTAGGTATATTTGGATTGTCATTGGTTGGGCCATCGAATCGAATTTTAATAGCTCAGTTTTGTTAATTACATATTAGTATATTATGCAAATAAACTTTGTATGTACCTATAGTGCATTTTTAAATTTGCAATTTTAATTGAAGTAGCAGTGCGGTCAAATTAGACTAAAAAATAAGAGTGACGTTACATAAATGCCCAGCAAGCTGAGAATGAACTTTTGACGTTTGACTTGACGGAGACTTTTGAACTTTTGGTAGTAATTGCGTTTTAAATAATTAGACTCATTTCAAGCTTGATGGAAATTTAAGTAAAATCGAATGTATAAGTTGAGCGGACTATATCAGACTTTGAATGAAAATTAAAAAAAACCAGACTATATAAAAATATACTTAAAAAAATAAACTATATAAAAATATACTTTATTTTATTTAATCATCATGTACCCATTTAAATGCTTTAAAATTGCAGTTATTCCATTTTTAAATATTTTGTGGCAAAATTTTGTTTGACCTGTTTTATCGACATTCAATTTACGGATAAAATTAGGGTTAAAAAGATTAAGTGGTTCTTAAAAGGGTAATTGGTTTGTTTCGAATCAAGATTTCGTACAAATATAGGTCAGAATTACGTAATAGATAAAATTGTTTATTGTATTAACAAGCAACACATGCATTTCAAAACAAATGCAGCGTTCTAGGCGCTTTGAGTCCAATAACATCAAAATATTATGAACTGGTTGCCACGTCTAGCTTATCTCGCAAACGACTTGTAATAACAGAATAATAATATACTAAATTATTATTATTATGATTTATATGTTTTCCTATAAATTTTGCGTCATTATATTTTCGCTATCATTTTATTTCTTATACTTTCTCAGACATTAAATAACATACCGACGTAAAACGTTATTGGCAACATACGTATTTACTATTAATACGTAAGGATTGAACGTTTTTGTATTAGAAATAAACACAATTCACATGAATTGTGTTTATTTCTACTACATAGTTATAAAAATAAATAGATTGGGATTTGTAAGTACATGACTACAGCTGTTTTACACACTCGTAGCACTTGCTATACTGATATTTGACATGTGCTACACCTCTTTAGTTTGTATTTTAGAGCTCTATCTACGTACCTAAGTAAAAGATAAATTTAAGTAAAAGATAAGGTTTGTGAGCATGTTGCATTGTATCATAACTGCCGGAACGACCGGGAAGTAAGTGTCATTCACACAATACACGTGCTGTTGCGTTTCGTATAGTTTAAGATTGAGGTGTTTTCCTATTAGAGCGTAGAGGCGTAAGCAAGGGAGTAAGGAGGACCACAGAACATCAAGAAATATATGTACTTATATCTACATATAAATAAAATTAAAATCCTAGCATGTAATTTTACTACACCTACGTTGTACCTATACAATATTAACAATATGTTGTACAATTAAGTTACTGTGCTGTGCTGGTCTTGTCTTGTATTTTGCCCGTCTAAATAACCAGCTCGACCGATTTTAAACAGATACACTGACTGTAGTAACATAATATATGCTCCTCGTCACAGAGTTTCCACGGAATCGTGATTTACAAAACTAAGGTCTAAGTTATTGTGGACTCCCACGCGAACGAGGTCGCCAGAACAGCTAACACTTATTAAATATTCTTGCTCTTCAAGGGTTCTAATGTAAAACATAGCTTTGGCGGTCGTTTACTTCAGGATTTTTTTTTTATAAAAATGATGTTAAATGTTTAAAATTATAATTTTTATCAGTCATCTGCGCTAATATACTCTGTATCATTCAACAGCAGGGCAGCCCGCCTCCCTTATTTGAGGGAATAGATGCTCTGTACACATACGTAGTTTCCATCTCAGAGGTAGTGCCTTGCTGCACTGTAGATAAATCAGGCAGGCACCTCTCGCTCTCACAATACCGTCTAAACGTCATACTGTCGCGTCGAGTGCGGTTTGTGAGTATACGCGGGCCCATCGGTGGTTGAGGAGAAAGGAGGCAACTCATATGCATATTATGTTGATGTTATTGGGCGCTAGAAGTTTTTTTTTTATAGCATAGGAGGCAAACGAGCAGTTAGGTCACCTGATGTAAAGTGAACACCAACTCCCACAGACATCCGTAACAACAGAGGTCTAACAGATGCATTGCCGACCTTTGAGGAAAGAATAAGCTCTTTTCTTGAAGATCCCTAGGTCGTATCGGTCCGGAAATACCGAGGGGGGCAGCTGATTCCATATTAAAATGGTGCGTGGGATAAAATTACGCTTATAGCGCACAGTAGTAGACTTCCTGAAATGATTCCAATATACTCATCAAAGTCTTAACTCTCCTTTTTGCTTCGCCGCAGTCGAGTAAACGCTGAACAGTAAGTCTATCCGCCAGCAAGCGTTTAGTGTTACCAATACGAACAACCTTCATATGCGATGATCTGATTTATACGGCGCATGTATTGGAGCGTGAACGGTTAGTAACTCTATATCGGAGCGTAGGCGTGTGCTCTAGCCTCTAGCAGCGAGCGTATCAGCTAACATACGTTTTTACAGCTAGCAACACGCGCTTTGTAAGAGCTCGAAGAGGTGATTGTTTAGTGTATGTGTTGTCTAGGTTTAGTCATAGACTGTATACTGAATACTCATATCATAGATGGTGTCTATGGCTAGGTACAGGTGACAAGAGAGAGAGGGATGTTTGACATTACCATCATGACTTAGTGACAGCTACAAGCTATCACCGTAGGTAGAGAGCTGCGGATAACCAGTAAAGATGCACTTACACACACACAAACTTTTAGGACTATTGATTTACTGGTACCACTGACCATCAAAGACAGCTTACGGCAAAGACACTTATTACATGCAATGGCCTGAGCACTAACACAACAACACAGCTCAGACTATGCTAAACAAAAACTCCACAAAGTCATCAATAGCAGACACAAAAAAATTACTATGTACCTATGTCATAAAAGTGATAATTTAACATCGGTGAACATGGGCGAACCGAGGGAGAGGGGGGGAGCAAGTCGGAGCACCTCCCCCATCACCTAGATTCTCTTAACCTCCTACTTACTACCAGTAAGTACTAAAATCAGATCAGGGCTCAGAACCTGGGTACGAGATTTGACCCCCCTGACTCAGAACCTGTGTACGCCCATGTCTGTGAAATATAAAACTATGAATTAAAAAAATAAAAACACGAAAACATCAAAATTTAGCAAAACATAAACAATGGCATGATACAGATACGCCGTGTTATTACATCATGGTACACTCGGCAGCAATAACTTCGTGACATTGGCCTTTCCATCAATCGTCGCCTAAATAAATTAAAAAAATGTGTCTCGCTGATAGTAGTTGAAATCTACGGAAATAGTTAGACCGATTTTTATGACTGTTATAATAATAATAATAATAATAATAATGTTTATTTCGGACCTGATCCATATATTTGTTAGTAACATCGAAATACTTAAAAGTATGTTAGTAAAAATTACATTAAATTCATTTTTAATTAATACATTCACAATTATTATTTTCATACATTACATTACACATACAATAGACATACAATACATTTTACATAAGTCACTAGCTATATTTATTAATCATCATCATCATCATCATCATCGTTATGAGTACTTGGTATCTAAGTATGAGAACTTTACACATAGTTATAAGTTCCGAATAATCCCGTAAATTAATTTAGACGAGAATAAATAATCATTATGTAACGCTACTATTACATTGATCTCTTTCAATGATCAATATAATATAACATTAAGTAGAGCATATTATTAATAAAATATGCGAGGAACTGTACTAATTGCGGAAGCGATTCGCAATACGCGATAAATATGCTTGCTGGGGTTAACCAAAATCGCAAAGTCGAAGCTTAGGTAATTCGCAATATAAAAATAATCTTTCATCATTATTCATTGCTGGCGATTTTCTGATATGTTGATTTTTGGAACGACATATCCTAATTTATGTGTGTAGGTTATAACATGTTGGTATCGTTTCACAAAAATATTCAACGACGTACAATCTAGAATTTTTAATAAATATTTTTTTTTATATTCTTAGCGCATGAGTATATTTAAATGTACTAATATCATAAAGCTAAAGAGTTTATTTGTTTGTCGAACGCTAATCTCTGTAACTACTGGTCCGAATTGAAAAGTTAGGCAGTTACAGTGTTTTTTTTTTAGGTTTTCAGCGCTAGGCAGTCCGTTTATCGGGGAAGGCTGTAGGTTATATACCATCACGCAAATACGAATAGGAGTGGACTACGTAGTTGATGCGGGCGACGCCAGGCAGCTTGTTAGGTCACCTTGGACTACCGATGGGTGGTTACGTGCTTCAACCCAATGAAATTTTTTCTATACCCATATATTTCTCTAATTACATGATATTCATAATAATTTTGTAGGTAACTTCGTATAAAGAGAACAATTTGACTATCCAAGTTATACATACATTTAACATCAAGGTACTTGTATTGTGTACATCGTGGGCGTCTATCGCTCAAATTTATTAAATGCCTTACTGGTCTTTCTGTTCTATTAAAACCCACGTTAGCTTTTTGTGAACTGAAGTGGAAAATACTGCAAACTGCGAATTTCATTTTCACAGATTCCGGTTAAAAGTAAAAAGGCGTAATTAATTTGATAGTTGCTACGTAACGATTTAATATTGTTCTATGAAACTGGGTCTTTTACAATTTGTTAAGACGTAGTAGTGACGTAGTTATTTGTAATCAAGCACTGTTCTGTGATGACGGTATCCTTATGGAAAACGTCATTAGTCAATTAAACACAACAATAACAAAATGTAAACATCATTCATATTTCGCTATAATCACTGATCTCAACATTATATAATTATGGATAGCTGACATTTATGGAAGAAAATCAAACACATCGCTTCTCATCAGCGGAAAATATCCACATCGTCTCCCTAACCAAGGAGACAAGTCTTCACTAGTTCGAGAACCGTTGCGGCAATTGTGATAATGTTGCCATCACTACTAGGTCCATGTGAAAAAAAATGAATGGAAGAGCTTAAAAACATAGCGTGAGACTTGGAGACAGTATTCGCGTCTGTATGTCGTCGAAAGAACTTAATTGTATGCATCAAGCATCGTTATTTTGTATGTATCAAGATTTTGAGTATTGACTTAATTGAAAATTACGAACTGTCGGAATGGTCATAATGTGCATTTTTCGGCAATCCACAAGACCATTAGACAGTATTCCATAAGTAGGTATTGAAGCCAATGGGTATTTTCAATCAGATGATTCTCCTATTAAGAGAGTTGTTCTTTGTGACATTGTGTGGGTACTGGACCCACACAATCATCTCCTTAAATTGTTCGTCTATATTCTACTGCGAATCAGTTTGATTCCTTAATCAAATTAAATCAAACAAAAATTGCACATTTTACAGGCCTGCTCCAGACATGAAATATGACAAGTGCGTCGCAGTGTTATTAACGAGACAGCTGTCCTTAGCTCTTATCTGTAGAGCTGGACGTGTGTCATTGAGTAGGGTCATGTACATGAGTTTAGTACGTATACACATCCACATGTACAATGACTTAGCCGGTACCTACAGCACATGCTTGTTGAATTTATTTAATGTCTAACTCTGAGTCAGCGGAGCTCTACAGAACTCACCCCGGTAGAGCTCGACAAACACGAGACTTAGGTTTATTCTCGTTAGAGAGTTGCGCGTGTGGATGTGGTCGTTGTCTTGTCATTAGGTTTCCCATTACTATTTTGCTGCTGTTTTTATAAGCATATACCAAATGTTTCAGGGCGGATTTTTTGCATATGGGTAAAATTATGGTTGGGCCAGTATGTATGAATCAAGTACCTACCTACTCCGTATAGTAGGTACCTATACATTTATGTTAAATTCATGACGCTTGCTGAGCATATCTGCCACTCCTGTGTCTCCAGGATCGACAGCGGCTAGTTTGATAAAATCGTATATATTCGTTTCGATTTATCATATGTAAATCCAACTCTTAATTAATTCCCTTAGGGACGAAAATTTCTAAAATCTCTTTCAGTGCTCTCTTAGTCTTTTACATTAGCTTTTACATTAGGAACGGAAGAGTTTCATATAGTACATAGAGTTTTAATTATAAGTGGTCATTATTTAGTCGCCATTTTTCTCCTTATACTTTACATTCCAATATCATACTAATTAAATCTACCGTTTTAATGGATACTACATACTTAGGAACATGTTAAGTGGAAATGCAGCATCACGGAGAATGTAACTCTCCTGTTATCTTGAAGTTTCATAAACATGTTATCAGTACACAGACGAGCTTCCGACGTCGTGCGTGACGTAGCGAAAAATGCGAGTTATTGGCTAATATGACACTTCAATTTTCCTCATCACATAGATGTTTACATCTTTTATAATGCAAAAGAGCAAAAGAGCAATCGAAGCCGTTTGGTGACTACCAAGCTCATTATAATTTGGCAAATTAAAAAAGCCGCTATTTAATTTCGGAATTCAGCCCAACCGGTGCCTTTTCACATGCGTACGGTTACGGCGCGGTCACCGCGCGTTTAAAGTAGTAATGTGTGAGAAGGAGAGCCGTTTCATGTGAAGGCTGTCTTAACAGCGCATACATTACTACTGCACGACGTGGTCCGCGCCGTGATGTTGACAGTTATGCTCTCGCGTTTTGCGCAGAGAGTGAGATTTCAGTTTTCGCCCGGTAAAGAAACCGACATTCTGTCTGCATCACAATTATACGTCAATATTTCGCATGTATATATGCCCTTTTATAACATAAAAAGGTGGCAACATATTTTATTGTTACAGAATTTGTAAAATATATTTAACTGCATGTGAACGAGACGGACACGCCCGAGGAAGTACCTCTCGCTCATATAATACCAGTGAGTAATGCAGATTCAGGGAAGATTTAAAAGGTTCATATTTACGAAAAAATGCTAGGAATATAGTAAAAACAATTTCGTTGACCTATAAGTAACTATTCCTACCCGTCAAACATTTGATGATCATCCTTTCGTACAGAAATCAAATAAAATTTAAAGTCTGTATTGCACTCCCGACAGAGGTGTAGGGGCCACCCGGGCTCCTAGGTATCATACGTAAATGTATTCCCCTGCGTCAGGAAAAAGGTAAAGTAACGGGTTGACAATTCGGTCACATAACATTACCTTGGCAACATATTTTCCAACCAGTGATGACAAGACAACGTCTGCCGGGTCAGCTAGTTCACTTATACATTTTACCCAGCGAGGTAGTTAGGTACTTTCTTTTGCAAACACAAATAACACTTACATAAGAAAAAAATTCTCAGTAGTGGTGTCCAAATGAACATTTGTACCAGTGCAAGGTTATCTATTATTTTACAAAAGATTATTAAAGAATAACATAAACATAAAGAGAGTGAAACGGCAAAAATTTCCGTTGAGGAGCGACACAAGATGTAACCTTACGTGTGATCAAACTCTATTAAGTAAACAGGTACCAAACTACCTAGTTGTTTTCGTCTCTTTGCTTTTATTCAATAAGGTATATATCCTGCAGGCCTGGCTATATGTAGTAGAATAGTACAATATATTCAGTCGTCGGCTTACTGCAAGAACTCATCAATTGACATATACTAAACTTTGAGAAACTACTATCAGTGCTTTTTTTATCAAAGCCTATTTTGCCACAATTCGGTAATTCTCAAAATCAACAAAACTGAAATTTTTTCAACGATTATTTAATAATTTTCAATCCTATGAAACCATTTTGTTGTCAAATACGCCATTATCATGTCAAATGGAAGTAGTAATGCCTTAGATCATTACTAAATGATCTAAGAGTAATGCTCTAGTATAGACTTGCATGCTGGTATCAATTAATACTACTTTTTATTTATTAATCTACTTTTTATTTCTTCCTCTTTATTTTTCTGCACATTGTATGTATATACGACTGTAGCTGTTCAGAATAAGACCATAACGAATAATACATTTTTTTGATAGAAATCGGTATATTTTTCCTTGCTTAGTCCTAAACATATAACTAACTAAATAACTATATCTTCATTGATTTTCTGAACTAAGTTTAGCGTATCAGGTAGTATCTAATCTCGATATCTATAAGAAGGCGCGCCAAGCTATTCCAGTTTTTACTGGAATGGCCGGCACACCTTTTTAGCAATATTATCGGATATAATCCGCCATTACTGACCATCTACTGAGGCATACGGAGTGTATGTGGAGATGACGCGCCCTCGACATATTATTTACTTATTATCGTGGACGATCTGCGAGTTTATTAACCGCCCTACGTCATCAAAGCTCGGACGATATGCGACAAGTTATTTGTTTGAACAGAATAACAATACATCTCATATTATCAAAATATTTTGTTATCAGACTGTTATTATTATGAAAACGGGTGACGACCATATGTATTATGTATATCTGATCGATCGATGGGCGTTTCCACAAAATTAAGATATGTTTTTCCTCGTTGAAGTTTTTCCCCGAGCCCTTTGGCCCATCCCGTAGACTTACGTCTATGTGTTGAGCTTAACTAACGTGATATATAATATATTGCCTTGCTTTATCAGATTTCCTCGTATAGTCTTGGTTAATTCTACAAAATGATTGCTCTTTAGGATATACTTTAGGAAATGTACTCTACGCTCTCTTTTTTCATCCCGACATCGCTGCCTGAGACGTGTTGAAATAGTTACATTTAACTTTGTAGTTATGTTAGTTATCTAGCAACAGAGATCTTCATAAATCATACATGACTGAATTATTGTTGTTTGACCGGTCATAATCCTCTCTATAAGCCATTCATTCGCGATAGCGCCGGTCAGGTCCGAAAAAAATGTTATCTAAGACCTTGATAATAAAAAACAGTCAGCTATGGGGACTGTGAATAAAACTGAAAACTATCTGAAAATGTTAAACGTAGCACTAGAAAACGGAGCTACGCTAGCGTTAAAAAAGTTTTCATTTCAAAAAATATAAAAGCATTTCCGGGAGCTGGTAGTGCGTTAAGTGCCTGTTAAGTAACTGTCCTTCACCTTAGTAAAGTTACACAATAATATGTAACACAAAAGATTATACTGTTATGTAACTGCATTCATTTACATTATGTCAATCATTGTACTTCGTGGCTATGACGTATGTGTTTATGATCTCGTGACCGCCGGTGTTAGTGGTCAGCCATTAGAGTCCTACTGATATTTTTTTATAAATTGTGCACAAATAACTAAATGGATATCAACTTTTGTGATCTCAACTTAATAGTTAATACTTACATTTAATACTAGTCAATACTAGCTTTTATGAATCGTCAACAAAGTATAGGCAGGCATTTTTCATCGCCGCTCGCTGAAAAACCTAAGCTGAAATTGTTCTTGTTGATCTGTAAAACGGCATATATGCACAAATTCCACGTCTCACCCTACATGTGTAATCCCATATGATCACACACGATCATGTAGGATTTGATCGTCTAGTACTTCACATGATCGTCAAGTGTGATTGTTCGTGTGGGGTGACCGGTGAGGATGGAAAAGGTGCTAAAGCAAGATATTTTTTGCACTGAACTGATAATGATAGATAGATTTTTTTATTGTGATCCTTAAGGCGTCCGGTGTTGTGTCCCTCACGATGTTGAATTAAATAGTAATAATATAAGAAATAAAACTTTATTAATTTCTACATGGGTTACAATTTTTACTTACTTTTAAATTAATCTATAAAACATATTTTTTTTGTAACAACTATAAAAGGTTCCATGGTAGATTCACTAGGAATCCCTGTGTCGCGCCAGCCAGTGTACCAACCTGCCAATTAGGAAGGTAAGAAACTAGGATGATAGGTAGGTAACCTGCCGTAGGTTACCTATCACCGAACTACTACGGTGAACCACCACCGACCTCGCGCTGTTATGTTACAGCTATAATCACAAACCCATCCAATAACGGTTAAGCGATATCTATAAGCCTTGAACCATTTTCTATATAATAAGTACAACATTTTAAAATTTAAATCATATTATTAAATTAATTAGGACCATAAATTCATTGATAACCTATCTCCTACGAATTGACGCATTGAGTATTCTCAATGTGACCACATTATGCGTATCATCAATATTTCATTGATATATTTTACTGATACAAAATACAACAAACAAATGGAATTAAGTTGTTCATTTTAAAATAACAAAGTACTTTTATACAATTGGAGGACAAACAAGCAATGGGAGATTTTAGATTTTGTTACTTCCTGTGCCCGTTGACAACCGCATTAACGGTTGTACGGACGTATTGCTCTCCTTCACACTGTCCCCCAATGAGCCACCGGCTACTCACAAACCATTCGAAAAGCGACAGTATATGTAGATATCACTTTACGGTGGTATCGTGAAGTGTGAGGTGAGCTAGTGGTACCACCCGGGTCGTCTTTTTTGTACTTTATGGGAATAAAGGAACAGACGGGGGTCGATCGGGCCGCCGAGTCGACGTCCATAGATATGAGCGTAGAGGTTACTCCTTCCTCCCCCTTGGGCCACCGGCTACTTATACACCGCATGAAACACGACAGCACAGCTGTCACTTTATGCCGGTATCAGGTATTACCGGTACCTCTGACAAACATTCTGATTCGAATCCAATGCTGCATATAACTAACTAAACTTCTTTTTAATCATAATCAAACTTAAGCGTAAAATTGCAACGTGTGCGAAACTGCTGTTATCGTGCCGTAGCTGATGGATCGTTTTTTTTTCTGTGAAGTTGCATCAGCCTTGGATAAGACGTCAACCACAGATGCATTTTGCTAAAGCGTTGTATTTATTGTATTTATATAAAATTGTTAGGTTAACAACATTATATTAAGTCAATTTTGTAAGTTCTTGATGAGAATTAACTTGTTTAAACTGTAATAGTGATGTAGATTTTCATCATGACTCCCTGATTAATTTAACATAAAGATAATGATTTTTTTTTATTAAATTAATGACCAATAGCTACCTACTAATGATTCGCGAAGTGATGCAGACGTTTTTATATTAAAAAGTATTTAAAATGTAGCATAATATATTAAAAAGTACAATCATCATTATATTCATTCATCGCTTTTGCATTTGTTGAAATGAATAACATTCTTCGTTATTCATAAAAATAATAAAAATATTGATGAGACCTGTTTGATAAATGTAAGTCACTGAGATGACCATGACTCTACATCGCAGCTGCCGCGTTGCGTTCATTCATTTTGAACGGTAACGATGGAGAAAGGCTGGCGTGCTTGTTGATTATACGGCATGTAAGAAACAAGTAGTGCCATGCTGTATTGTAGTCACGACTGGGGAGGTAGCTCTCGCTCAGTGCAAGTGACAGCTATGACGTTCCGGTGGCCTAAAGGAAGGCAAGCAACGCAACTGTATAATAATTCTGCGGATGTATATGGACGGCGATAGTCATCAAAAGACTGCGATTGGTCTTTTCTTCCCTTATATATTATACATATATTAATAAATAGCAGTGCCATAATTCACTGGTGGATTTGTGGTAATTCTGAAATCGGTTATCAAAACAAAACACAAACTGAACATATTTAAAGTTCTCTGCCTTGTCTCTACTGTGATATCTCAAAGTAGAGCGCTCACTTGTTGCTTCCGTCATCACTGAGAGATAAAAACTGAACCAGTTTTAGAATTTATTTCCAGCATGAAAATAATTAATAATAAATATATAATCGTTCAGTTTGAAATTATCTTTTAAATGTGTAACGACTAAATAGAGTTTAAAGATGAAAATATAGAGCTAACTACCAGAACCATTAATTTATTATTATCATAATTGAGTATGTTTAGAGTTTTAGACTACATGGAGGTGGGAGGAGAAAGGAAGGCAGCGCATCTGTATAGCCTCTATGCGGATGTTTGTGGGCGTCGGTAGTCATGAAAATAGCTCCGGCTGCTCGTTTGCCCTCCTATATCATTAAAAAAAAATACATATCTATCTATTCTTTGTCATGGCTCATTATTTAGCTGTAGAGTTATTTGAAATATTTAATTTAATATGATATATTAATATACTTATTGCTTCACAATTCCTACAAGCCTACATTACATTCTTAAGAAATATACGTAAGTTAAGTCTAAAAATCTATCAAAAGCGATACAAAATAGTAATCAGGGTAAACACCTGAACTTGAACTAAAGACAGACATTTTAATGTCAAGGAAAAATCAAGTTTACGCACAGATCGACGAGCTTTATCGCCGCAAATGTACGTAGGATCACCTTAAAAGTACATTAAACAATAAACGATAATACATTCATTGTATTGTAAAATGAAATCTCATCGATCAAGATATTAGATAGTGAGGAACAGTTATTTGAACCGCATGTAGAATGTGGCGGCTCG
>LUGF01042017.1:218777-232691 GCA_001625245.1 Calycopis cecrops
GCGGACGGAGTCGCGGGCGGAAGCTAGTATCAGAATAACATAATAAGTTAAAGTTTTGAATAATTTTTGAAGTCCGAAAGCCACGCGGGCGAAGCCGCGGGCGGAAGCTAATATTATAAATGCGAAAGTTTGTTTATCTGTTTGTTTGTTACTCCTTCACGCAGAACCTGCTGAACAGATTTACATGAAATTGAGCACACACATAGAGGGGTAACTTGGATTAAACACAGGATAGTTTTTATCACGAAAAATGTTTCTATGGAATGATTTTCTATTTCCCACAGGATCGAAATTTACGAGGGTGAAACCGCGGTGCGCAGCTAGTACATAATAAAATCTAATGTCCGACATTATACAAATTCCACAACACACCCCAAAGCTACCAACCAAGTGTCATGATCTCTTATCGCCCGCCCGCTATACCCGCTTAAGGCCGTGTCCTGATTATTAACTTTAGATATTCTTGTTGTTTTAGCGCATTTTAGTCTTAGACATATTTTAGCGTTTGTACAGGATTTTATCTCCTTCACCATCAATATATACCTTATTATCTTCTCACTTAGGAATAAGTGCGGCAATTTTCATATCAGAATAGCAAGAAAATATATAAATAGCAAGTTGACCCAAACGAAGGAACTCTTTACTTTTATAATATTAGTATACATGAGTAGTAGTAGTAATATTAGTACCTATATGAGTATGAGACTCGTATATTCCTCTTCGATTTGTATTTAATGAACTGGATACCCTCAGTTTTAATATTTTATCAAACAGTACTGGAGCAAAAGCGAACAAGATCAATGTAATGGCGCTGACCCTTCCGCTCTCTGTTAGTGTATACTAGTTACAGCTGGGTTAATGTGCTATGTTAATATAATAATGACGTGTCATAAGGTCGTTGAAGTAATTATAAGGATTCGACTCTTCTTTATATCGGCTTATTAGCTCTTTATAGAAAGCCTTACCGTTCTATATTCCAAGCAGCCGGAGCCATTTTCAGGACTACCGACGCCCACAAACATCTGCATAGAGGCTATACAGATGCGCTGCCCTCCTTTCTCCTCCCACCTCCATGGGCCACCGGCTACTTACACCTAGCTTATGCTAATTTATGCTATTGTACCCTTTTTTAGTTAATATAAATCTAGGTTACGAATATATACCAGACTAGCTGGGCCCGCGCGGTTTTACCCCTCTTAAATCCCACAGGAACATTTTTTCGGGATAAAAACTATCGCATATGTTAATCCAAGTTACCCGCTGGGTGTTCCAAATTTCATGAAAATCGGTTCAGCAGTTTTTGCGTGAAGGAGTAAAAAACAAGCAAACAAACATAAACTTCGCATTATAATATTAGTAAGATACTAAGTGACCCTAGATTTTTTTGAAAAGTGGATATTTATTTTTCAACTTAACCATGTTGTCTTTTTTTTATGATATAGGAGGGCAAACGAGCAGCCGGAGCCATTTTCACGACTACCGACGCCCACAAACATCCGCATAGAGGCTATACAGATGTGCTGCCCTCCTTTCTCCTCCCACCTCCATGGGCGTCTTGCAGACGTACTGGGCCGAAGGGACGTAACGGGTAATTCGCTTACACGATGCCGCCGTGAAGTGGCATATTATACTGTAGAGTTTCGTGCCCACATTTCCTCCTCCCATGTCCAATGAAGCAAAATGTCTTAATTGAACCAATAACGGATCATTTGCTAGGAGTTCCCCTTACCCATCGTTCATGTTTGATATCGTTTATGCAGTGGTATTTCCTCATATTCAAAAGTTATGCGTAGTTTTAGTTTATTTTAGGCGCCAAAAACTACAAAGATCATAAAAACAAAATGAAAATGTCTGAATTTGAAATTAGAATAACACGGCTTACTAGCAAAATTCATTTGAATTTCGAATTGCCCGCTAATCCACAGATAATTCTAAAAATACTAATTAAATATAGATTATAATATGATCTTCAATTATTATCAAAGGCAATGATTTATTATAATAAATGCTAACGCAAATTGTCTTTAAAAAATAACATGTTTAATACCCCATTACCCATAACGTCAGAAGGAGAACAATATCTTTTTTATTATTGTCGTTTTAGAGAATTATGGTAGGTACGTCAATGTTCTTCGGAGAATACACCAATGAATATTTATGTTTATTATAATTATTGTAAGTGAATTCAAAAGACAATTTTTCATTTTTATGACTTTGGTAATGTTATTTTGAATAACAATTCTTAAGTCATTGTATATACCTAATTTAAAAGCAACCCAAATGTTACTTGTTGCTAAGTACCTATCTACTTCTGCCGATTGAATGAACATCCTCTACTCGTTGCAAACTACTCACTTGATGTAGAGACCGAAGGAGAAACAAACTTTGACTAATGTTTAAAGGGGGATGGGGGGAGGGGAAGGTTGAAATAAAAGCTAACTTAAAAATTAGACAATTTTTTTAGTTTTGAAAATAAATATACTCTGACCGGTGCTATCTGGGAGCCTATGTCTGGCAGTACCTAGATATCTTCTAGATGCTGCTGCCGTTGATTATGATGATAATAAAAATTTGTCACGTTTCCGATTTTGCAACGTCTCATATTCCATTAAATATATAAAACTCAAACGTGACATAGCCAGCTATTAACGCACAGCCCAAACCACTGGACGGATCGGGCTGAAATTTGGCATGCAGGTAGATGTTATGACGTAGGCATCCGCTAAGAAAGGATTTTTAGAAATTCAACCCCTAAGGGGGTGAAATAGGGCGTTGAAGTTTATATTGATTTCTTAAAAACCAATCGCGGGTGAAACCGCGGGGCACAGCTAGTTCCATTATATTATGCGACCTTTATCTCAATGAGAGTCATGAGTGTATTCAAAAATAGGCCTAAAGACACATAAATGCTTGTAATTAAAAGTAGGAGCATTTCGGCTGAATCTCAAGTAGAGTACAGCAGTCATCTACATCGTGTCCTTCCGAGGCAACACGCGGAAGGACTCACCTTTACCTCGTTTGACGTTACACTCATCTGTAAATATAACCACATGAGTCAGTAAGCAGGCAGTGTACAATTTCAGCTTCTTTCGATGGGTTTTACACTGATGTATGTGTTTTTACTACTATGTTTTACTATGTTTTTACAGAACCTACCTACTATTACTGTTACTATACACGGTACTTAATATGCAGTAAACGTTAAAATTTCTGCTTACCTCGTCGGGTGTTATACTCGTCTGTAAATAAAGAGTGTCAAAAAATTATCGCAAGATTTGGATTCAATAGAAAACACAGTTTTTACAATCAAGGGGCCAATTCTTATCACCGAAATTGGAAAGAAATTACACGACCTAGAATTGGAAATGTCTCATGCAGTATGAATCGTTTCACGGGCTGTTATTGCATGTGGCTCTTACTGAAACAACATATTAGCCACATATCAAGTTTCGGCACAAAGAACTGTGTTTCATGTCGCGATATCAAGCACCAGACACTGCTTGACCAAACTCCTTCCCAAAAAAGTATGGTCAAATTATTCCTCCAACCCAAAACCCACATCAAACAGTAAATTTGTTTTTCGACAATCCTATAAGGATCCTCTGAAACCAATAGCGGCAAATGGGCTATTAACAAAGCCATCAAGGTGAAAATGTGTTTCTCCGTTTAGGTTGATTTTGCTTGAAAAATCACCATCCATTTGTTTTCATAAACCATTCAACGAACTCTTTTGGCTGTGCATGGTCGGTAGGCTACAGTTGTTGTGTCAATTGAATTTTGTAAGCATGGAGACACATGGTGGGGGGTTTGCGTGCCTCCTTGGGGAGAGGCCAGACTAAGAGCAGCTCAGCTTAAGGTTTTCCACCAACCATCAGACCACGGCGTGGATTTGCACGCCTGGCGGGTCCGCACACGGACATTGGAGGCGTGCTACTTGGGAGTACTGGGGCCAGGAGTCCAGGCCGGGAGGAGATGGGAATTTGACCACATTGCACGATTCCGACGTAGTAGGGACTGTTCAGAGGCAGCCAGACAGTCCCCAAAGGGAAGAAGTGTGTGAAGGCACCTGCAGGGTTTTAGTTGATATTACACTAAGAGTCGAGTCCGACATAGGCCTAGGGGTCACCCGGCTTACTAGATATCATACGTACCTAAATGTGTTTCCCGGCGTCAACAAAAAGAGACCCAATTAGATATATCTTACTAAAAGTTACGTTGATTATGTAAATAGACATGAAAATTGAAAAACGACAGACAGTTCAGAGTTGTTCTGATTTGAACCCGGACCACTCGGGCCACAAGTTCAGTACTTATCTCCCGTAGATCCCTTACTTGGGACTCACTTTAATTATTTTTGATTACTTTTAATTAAGAAGTAGGTACTTATTTGATTTATTTGACCATTTTAATTTTATTTTCTTGCTCTTTAATTAATTTTCTTATATGTATCATAAATAATGGGTTAGACCACGAGGCAGTCACAAAAACCTTTATAATTATTATTTGACCTTTCTAATCATCAGATACATAAAAATTGTATATCCAAGAGATAGATGTTATTATAGATATAAATGTCTCAAAAAACCAGGTTCACAAATTCGTGAAAAAAGGAGAGTGTCCAGTGGAGACCAGCCTGTTTAACTATTATCCTCAAGGATCTAGACGACCACGACAATTACTTCCTCTTCAGTCTACTAGTTACTGCCGATGTGAATGCTCCTCATCTGCAATTGCCAATGCTTCAGCTTTTAATGCGTGATTTATAAGCCTGGTGATGCTTAATACTATCCGAACAAAAAAATCAGTTTCAGTGGGTAGTTTAAACCATGGTATAATAAGAATAGTAGGTTTTCTAAATCCTTTCGGCGACTTAAAAGCCTACTCTTGCTTTGACTCCTAGCGTGTTTTTGTGTGGTTTTGATAAGTATTCAAGTATACTTTTTATGGAAGCACCTACCTACTTTAATGGAATTTTAAAAAACCTGAGGCAGGCTTTTTTTTTGTTATTAGATGTATTGTTTACATACACAGATACGTATGTGATGCTTAATTTTACTGAAAGACAATTTATTACCCAATATTTCTCGGGCGCGATAGCTTGGAACCCCAGCACAGCAGTACTTCCCCGATGTAGCCCTATTAACCCTATTAACATCATCCGGGAGATGCGGGGGCAGCAGTCGGCAGTCGCATTCCAACCAGGTTCCAAGTTATCACGCACGAGTAAAACAAAATATACAATTTCCAGTTTATGAAGGGTCATAGTTGTTTGGAAAGCGCGACGCTTTGGCCATTCTCTTCTCCATCGATCTAAGCAGTGGCTATTGCGAGGTCCCAAGAGATGAGTATCAGCAAGTACCATAGCATGTACAGCTTGTGTATTTAAGCGCTCTTTATTTTAAATTGACCAGCCACACTAAAACAAAGATTAATTTGCTACATTTACATCTTTAATGAAATATTACACAATATCCAGCTTAGCTATCTGAAATTGAGTAACTAAATAATTTTTCGCAATTTAAATAAATAAATATTATACCTGTGATAAGAATCGAAATTTTTTTTTCTCGAAATCTTTTATGAACTACCACCTATTCATATACAAAACCATGTGCTCAGTTTTGCTTTAATAATAATTGTTAGATTTGTTCGAATTTTCTGTAATAATTTCTATTTTCAAAATCCGCCGGCTATAATTAAAACAATCATTTACTTTTTTCGTGCATTTGATCAATAGATTTGCCAATATATTGTTAGAGTTTTAATAAATTTACTGTAAGAAATGTAGCATTTCTATGTCTTGAGGTGAATCATAATTTTATTAAATGTCATAACAGTTGAATAGAGATTCCGTAATTTAAATTTGCAAACGATAGTTAATCAACAACTTGGAGCAATTAGAGAAGTAGGTAAACAACAATCATTCATCGATTAACAGCTGACATTCGACGTTTAAAAACTTGTAAACGTCACGTTGACAATTGACATTATTGAACGTGCTGTCGTAGAAATGTGTTTGTTATTGTTTTTTGTGTTACGCTAAAAGTACCTATTGATTTATGGACAACATTGTATTTTAAGAAATAATCAGTGTGATAATTATCTAGAAAATGTCTGTGCACTGGAGTCCTGAAATCATGAAGTGGGAGTATAGAGAACTGCAAGCTACTGCCATGTCTGTTGACTATTCTGGCAATAATGTTTTACTAGCTGGGCGAAGATGGTTAGCAATCAAGCATATAACTCTTGACGATGACCCAGGAGATATAGTCAAGAAATATCCTCGGCAAAGCAAATACGATGCTGCCGGGGCAGAGTGGTGTCAAACCTATGCTGGCCAAAAACTATGTGCTATTGCGGTAATTTATGTGTTGTGTGTGTTTATACCAATACAATTTAATTAATGGATTACTTATGGGCTGAAAACACAATCTGAATTAAATTATGTGTGTTATTTCTAGACATTTTCAGCCTTTTTCTAGTTGTACAATTTTTATCTTTTGAATTTTGTCTTCCTGCTGCTCTAACTATCGCTTGCAAATATTGAATACCACACATAAATGTACACACAACACTAATTGTAAAGTTTATTTATAATTAATTACAGAGTAATCAACATGTTGATGTTTATGAATGGAGAGCGGGCAATGATCTTACCAATATTTGTTCATTACGAGGGCACACTAGAGTTGTAAGTGATACACATTTTCATAGACAAGATCACAATATGATGGCGACATGTTCTATAGATACCTTTACATATCTTTGGGACTTGAGAGATGCAAGGAAGCCACAGGTTTCCTTATGTGCTGTAGGTCAGTATTTATATAACTATTTATTACTATAATCTTGGGTATATATTTCAGCTGGAGCTTATAGTGACCTTGTTCTAAGATCTTAACTTTTTGTATGTTATATTTGTCCTATTGCATTAACCACAGTCCGTTTGTATTAAATATAATGACAATACTGAATTTTAAATAAACAATGTTATTTAAAGAAAAAATTACACTTCACCTACAAACTGCTGCAAAACGTCACATCTTACATATTGTGATACCTGACAACTAACATAAATGGTCTATACCCTTAATACTATGCTTCATAAATTTAATTTTGCACATATTACTACTACTACTTTACAATTATCATTTGTTTATTTCGTTTTTAAAATTGTTTCCTAATCTACAACAATTTTTACAAATTTCTTATAATAATTACAATTATCATAATCATAATAATGTATGTATTTACCATATGTCAAGAAATATGTGATTTAAAATAAATTATATCCATTCTGAAATGGATGTTGAGAATATAGAATAATATTTGTAAATGATACCACAGAAATGGGAAGAAATTAACTTTAACTATATAGGTGCTTATTACAATAACTGGTGTTTTTATTTTTGAGTGCTTCAAAGAACTAATAAAAATACCTGGCTGCTTATTATCATATAAAATACTTACAGATATTATTAACTGTTAATCTATTGATTTTCAGCGGGAGCATCTCAGGTGCAATGGAACAAAGTAGCTTCACACATAGTTGCCACAGCACATGATGGCGATATTAAAATATGGGACTATCGAAAGAGTTCATCTCCTCTGCACTATATTTCTGCACATCTCTGTAAAATTCACGGAGTTGACTGGAGTCCACACCATGAGTATCAATTAGTTACTTCTAGTCATGATGGCAGCATAAAATATTTTGATATCAATAATGCAAGGAGGCCGGAAAATGTTATAATGACAAATTTCCCTGTGTGGAGAGCAATTTATACACCTTTTGGGTGTGGGCTTTTAACAATTGGTGTCGGATGGGGGGGTTTGCCCAGAGTGGAACAAGCTGGAGTCATTGGCATTTGGATAGGAGGGACTCTGACCCATAGACTGGCCGGTCACACTGACACAGTGCAAACTATGGTGTGGAGGCCCAACACTTTACCTTCCACGTATCAATTGATAACATGGGGTAGAGATCAAACACTACGGCTTTGGTCAATGCATCCTTCACTATTAAAGATGTGTTTACATTATTTACCTGATGATGAAAGTGAAGAAGATAATAATAGTGATGGTAAGTTTTGAATTTTTTCCCAATGGTCATCACTCTATATGAATTTAGCTTTAACAAATTTGAAGTTACTTAGACAACAACCTGTATTTACATTTTGCCGCTCCTTACTGTCGCATTAATGCAATAACTGTAGTGCAGGAAATATGCATGTTTTGGGCTTTATACATTTTGTAATGCGGTATATGCGTTATGCATACACCACACATTTGTCATTCATTGAAAAAGATGCTGCCATTCTGCATTGCATTGAAATTGCACCCACAGGACTGTTACCTCTCAGTCACATGATAATTGACATGATGATGATAATGTTCATTTATTTTATTTAATGAAACCATTAAATACTATTTATTCCGAACTTGAATACCTAAACAAACTTCATATATTTCAGCTGCCAGCTATGCATCTACAGTAAGCTCAACGAACGACATGTCTCTCAATGATAGCAAGGGTCAAGAGATCCAGATGGTAGGTACCTATTCATCTTATTGAGATATCGAGATAATTCTCTTTGTTTATTTTAATTTTCGTAGTGATTCTAAAGAATGCATGCTTTTATTTAAATATCCATAATAAAATATCTCTTGGAACATTCTGGAAAAGTCAAGTGTTATATCACTGTAGTAGTAGTAGTAGCAAGTATTATCTAACTTTTATCAGCCATGCGTATACACTTTTATCACAGGTTCAGACTCTCAAATTTATCAGCATTGATTTAAAAGGCGTATTCATGACAAGGATTATTCTCAAATGGTGACTAGCGATTTTAAGCGTCTTGTATTCTTTTTATGATAAACATTGTAAACTTTATCATTATAACCTTTATCCCAGCTGAATATTATGCCCCCTGCGAATAACGCTAAGAATCGATACCCCAGTACCGCCACTACACAGCCACGATGAGGAGACCCTTCATACCACCTGATCACTAACAACGTAATCGACTAACTTCGTCATCGCTAACGACGCCATCACTTTTTTTTTCGGATAAACCTCCTGCTGGTGGTCTTAGAGGAGAGGAGGAGGAGACTATTTTGTCTTCTTGGCTTAGGGAGACGCCATGTTAATTTTTGCTTCTAGGAGTTTCTGTTACTTCATTCTCTGACGAGGGACTTCATTTATGCAATATTTTATGCATTGTATGTTTGTGTACTGACCTATTCTCGCAAAGTTTCTACTGTCTGTAAAACGAAAAGTTATTAGTAAAGATTGTACCTGACAGTTGATGATTATGGTACCTATGTATAATTGTAATACAAGGAATACAAGACTTACTAATAGCATGCATTAGATTAGATTTGTTTGAAAATAATATAACATTGTATTAAACAAACCATAAAAATAAAAATAAATTAAAATTTTCAGAACAAATTACACAAAGCAAGCGCATCAATAGACGAGGAATTTGAATCTATACGAGAGATGGCCAACATTGAGGTAACAGATATGAACATCGAGACGAGAACGTGTCAGATACACTCGGAGCGTAACGGATATACTGCCAACCTTCAAGTCACGTTCCCTAGGAACGTGACTGAACAAACCATACCCAAGTTCTCGTGGTTATCGGGAACTAACGTCGACAGCAACACGACCATCAAAATACTACAGGCTATCAACAGAACGGCGCATCGCAAGAAAAAAGAGGGACACAGATGTTTGCTGCATTGTTTGAAAACTTTGGCTACGTCTATAGATGAGGTACGTTAGGAAGATGGAGTCTTTTATAAGGACTGTTAGTATACGAACGAAAGTACCATAGGCGTGAAGGTCACTATTTAGTGTTAATACCTAGTGGATTGCTGGTGTGATTCTTTTGTGCGCCGATAAGTGGAGATTTAAACTTAATTATTTCCAAAAAAGATGGTTGACTTATAATGAATCAAAAAATTGATAAAAATAAATAACTTAAAATTAAGACATCTGGTATTTAACTACTTCTATTCACCCGTATCTCTTTCTCTCTCTCTCTCTGAGCATTTTTTTATCATCATACTTTTTTCTCTTAAAAGATTCCAGTGAAATCAAGTGACGATTCAGAGTCAATGAAATCAAGCCAACGAAGTCAATCGGAGAGCGAAAACGCTGGGGACTCCTGCATACCGTTCCCGCGCACGTGCGGCGCGAAGTGGTGCAGCGTCAGCACTTTGGTCGTGTTCAACCGGCCGCCTAACGCCAAGCGGCTGTCGCTGAAACACGACAGCGGCACGCCGAGGTCAATGTCCTCGCTGTCGCTGACGCCGGGCATGTTCGGCGCCGGCTACTCGTCGGTGTCGCCGCACGCGACTACAACGCCCTCACCTACCAACGCCTCGGGATTCCCGCTGCATCACAGACACGCCTCTAATTCTATAACGACGTTCTATTTTCAAGATCGTTGGGTGAGTTTTTTGTAGTCTAGGTATAATACATTTTATCCGACTGCTATTTGATATTAATTCCAAGTTCAGATATTTGCTTTTAAATGGGTTCTCTATTTCGTGGAATTGTGTTATTACACATCGGCTACTTATACACGCACGAAACGCGACAGCACAGCTGTCATTTTCGTATCACATAAGCGAAAGGAAGGAATAATGCAGGAAGGTATCCCTGGTAGTGCCAGCCCAATTCGACTGCATACATGAAGTGTGTTACTACCTCTTACTATGGCGGTTTTTCAGAAGGCACAGTCACGGCGGGCGGGGGTGCGCGGGCGCGGCAGCATCTCTGGTGGCACGGCGCCGCGCGTGCTGCTGTACGAGGCCGCGTGCCTGTTCCCGCTCAGCCGCGCGCTCGCAGAGAACTACGTCATCAACCCTGACGACTCTGTCGGTATGTTGTTCCTTGTAGCGTTTTATATTTAATGTGCGTGATCATTTTTCTAAAGGCATAATCTACTGCCTAGCCTAGAAAACACCTATAAACAGTACATCGTGCTTTGAATTTGGGAAACCCAAGCTCCAGGTCAACCGTAATAAAATTAAAAAAAAAAAAATATTTAATGAAAAATTAAACGAATAGTATACATGGTTACTTTTAAAACACCACAGCAAACACTCAAATATATTAGATAGCATCTATTGCAAAGATATTTCTACGACTTATTACATAATTCGATAAATTAATTTTAAACATTTTTTAAAGTTTTTAATGTAGTGTGGTTTTTTTATTCACAAGTTCCGCGCGGCCCTCACTGCTAGTACTACTGGTACTGCAACACCATTTGCGTTCTCCGGTCTCACACGTCACGGATTTGTTGCCCTTTTCTTGCGTAGATACGCGATGTACTTTAACACTCGGGTGAAAACATAAATTTAAAATTATTTTTGTATGAAAATTAAATAGCGCATTAGAAAAAGTCCTAGAACAATAGGGAATATGCATGTATTTTTTTTATATTTTTAAATGATAATTTACATAATTACATTAATGTAAAAAAATATCAGCGCTGAAAAAACAATATTAAGTTCAAAAAAAATGTTTCAAATTAGTAGGCCGATAACAGCTTTTTAAACGATCGCCATTTTGCCGCGCTGACATGACGTCACGCATCATAACAACCACCAATGCCAATGCTCCAATGCTCGTGAACAATGATGTTATTTACGAACTTTGACGTCACAATTCGTTCCGACCAATGGCGTGCGTTTCACCTAATTCAATCTTCCCGCATAATTTTTGCACTTTTCAATAATTATTTTCTGATTGAAAACAAAATTATACAAAAAAATATTAATACGTACGCACATCTACAGGAAAAGACTTTACATATAAAAAAAATTATCATTATTTGAATCATACGCATATTCCCTATTGTTGTTCGACGACCAGGCTGGCGCAGTGGTACAGGGCTCGGATAAGCTGAGCATGTTGCGCCAGGGGTCGCGGGTTCGAATCCCGCCTTGGTCATGGATGTTTATCTATGTATTATATGGATTTCTATAATAAAAATCTTCAATATATAAAATTTCTTAAATTTATAAAACATACTAGCTGCGCCCCGCGGTTTCACCCGCGTAACTTTCGATCCCGTGGGAATATCGGGATGAAAAATAGATGTTGGCCGATTCTCAGACCTACTCAATATGCTCACAAAATTTCATGAGGATCGGTCAAGCCGTTTCGGAGGAGTATGGCAACGAAAACTGTGACACGAGAATTTTATATATTAGATTAAATATATTTCCGTTATCTAGTACCCGTAGCCTTACGGTACTTAGCACGGGGCTAGACTAACGTGGTGTGTAAAGTCCACAAATATTATTATTATTATTATTATTATGTTGTTAAAGATGCTATCTGAGTGCTTGCAGGTGTTTTACAAATAGTCGTGTAGATAAGTCGTCTCCATAACTTGGCTGTTACATCGCAGGGATGTGCGAGAAGAACGCCAAAGTATCGTCAGAGCAGGGCGAGATGGAGGTGGCGCACGCGTGGACGCTGGCGGCGATGGCGGCGCGCGCGCTTGCAGACACGCCGGTGGACCACCTGGTGTCCAGCGAGGAGAGCATGGGCTGGGCCGGACATCCGCTGTGCTGCAACCTCGTGCAGGCGCTGTGAGTGTCCATATAGCAGGGAGAGATGGAGGTGGCGCACGCGTGGACGCTGGCGGCGATGGCGGCGCGTGCGCTTGCGGACACGCCGGTGGACCACCTGGTGTCCAGCGAGGAGAGCATGGGCTGGGCCGGACACCCGCTGTGCTGCAACCTCGTGCAGGCGCTGTGAGTGACGAACATCTAGCGCGGTATTCGCTTAGCTGAGTAGCATGTAACGTAACAGATACAGTATCAAGAGAGTGAGTACGCTCGCGCGGGAGTGTAGTGAGTTCGCAGCGCCGCCGCGTGACGGTATCTGTAAACGCAGACGGCTCATAGCAAACGCGTGGACGGTGTTACAGTGTCAATACATGTTACACTTCAAATTGAGTACAATTCTTAATTTTTATGGCCGACCTTCGATAGCTAAACCGACACCTTTATAGGATATCTTTGTTGACCTCTCTTACCTGAAATGGCAGCAATAATCTGGCCATATCTCATTATCCCTCAAGTGATGTTGTCACAACTAACACTCGCTTCGTTTTCGCTTCCAGCATATCCCACTACGCTAAAGCATCAGACCTGCAGATGGCCGCCATGCTGTCGTGTGCGTTCTCCGTGTTCAACGACACGGCTTCCAGCTCGCAGTCCACCATCAGTGCCTCGAGTTGCGTAAGTCGTCTTTTAAACTTTACAATTAAATATGTTTACTATTCTTAAAGCGAACCTTTTATATCTTTTATTTGTTAACAATTTTATTTGGTTTAAAAGTTTTTTTATATTGGGGAAACGCTTTTAGTCATGCTGCCTGTGGGAGCTGGAGTCCCGGGAGCCCCTCATCGGTCATACCTATAACTTGCAATGCCAAAAAAATGAATACCCACTAAAACCATAATCTATAACATCCGCCTAGTAACGGAAACACGGGAACTCGTTAGCATGCTTCCGACTCCGCTAGCGGCGTCTTTCTAGAATCTACTCTTAAAAGAGGCTGTATCATCCTCCTAGCCTATCATCAAAATTTGCCAGAACACGTAACACATCACGACACTCAGAAATCTTGACATGTTAGATGAGCTACACCCAGCGCTGCCCCCCAAAGATTCCGCTTCAAGATCACCGCACACTTATCAACTCGGAAAGGGATCGTAACTGTACCACCTCGCGCCGTTCAGTATTTTTGTATGAAACTCCATACTGCAACGCACACTTATGGGAAACGTAAAGACGCCTAGCCTCGGAACTGCAGGCAACCGAACCGCTATCAACGCGCTTACGGCGAGCCGTCGACCAAGCGTAGCCCCACGCTTA
>LUGF01042017.1:239375-254167 GCA_001625245.1 Calycopis cecrops
GCCGCCGCCGTGCGCCGTGTGCGCCGCCGCCGTGCGCGGGCTGGCGGTCGCGTGCGCGCTGTGCGACCACGCCGGGCACACCGATCACTTGCTCAAGTGGTACGCAAGTACTCTTCAACAATTTCCGTTTTATAGGTGGTAATGTCAACCGAATTAGGCCGGCACGACTGAGGTACCTCTCTCTCACATGATACTGCCTCAAAATGATGGATATGCTGTCGTTTTTGTGTGATTTGTGAACCGATGGCCCATTGAAGTGGAGGAGGAAAACAGGGCAACGAACCTGCATAACAGTCATGCGGATGTCATGGGCGTCGGCAGTAAAAACACATTAAGTTTGTATAATGCGATTATGGAACCGAGCATACCCTCGCAAAGTGACTTGTCAGAGTCGGAGCATGATCTAGAACGGTGAAGTGGTTGTAGCGGAGACGTCGCTACCGCCATATCTTCATGATCAGTGATAAGGGTGACCCGAGCTAAAGAGGCCCCGATGTGGTGTATTAATTGGTAAAACTGCCAGCACTCCCAAGATATCTTCACAAACAAAATGAAGGCGGTTCGTCAGTGCACCTATAACATTGTGACTACATTCTCGTGTACAGGTTCTCACAGTACGACACGTGTCCCACGGGCTGCGGCTGCAAGTGCGTCATCGAGGGCAACTCCGTGTGGAAGGGTGTCAAATACGTATGACGAAACGCTAAGAGAAATTAGATGGTACTGTCGTACTGGTAAAGATAATAGAAATTTAGCGGCGTTGGTAGAAGATGTCGTGCTGGGAATGTGGAGCTCTGCTAACTGGTAGCAGCTAGGAGGCGGCACAAATGTGTGCTACTCAATATAAGTTGTTACTTTGTAGTTTTGAGATTTCACTTCTACCGGCAGGTCCTATGACTGCCTGTTTTTATGAGCTTCGTGACTTGGCGGAAAGTAGCATTCAGGAATAAACTTTAATATTGTAAATAATAGTTTTGAAGACAAATGAGAGATCGAATACGAAACGTTACAACCATGACATTATCTTTGATCTGAGCACTAACTGCTGTAACCTCGTGGCATACGTGAGCGGCAGTACGGAGGAGATTGGCCAAATACTCAAAGGTTTCGATTTCGAAGACGATTTCTGGACCCCATGAACACATGATTATATCTAAAATATCGATAAAAAAGTTTGTTCTGTAAACATTTGTTATATACTTAGCGCCAGTTTTGTAACCATATTGTAGGTATGAGTGTGACAGGCCACAGATGCAAAAAAAATTTATTTGACGTTTGATACCTCGTGATTTACTTTAGCTCTCAGAGTATGTTACCCCCTTTCATGTCATGGGGTCAAGGCTTCGAAAATTTAACTAACCGGTGAGGCCACCCTCCTCTCCGAAATGGACCAAAAGCACAATGAAACTGACCGATTCCCCAACAAATTTAGCAATACTTGCGTTTGCGAACGCAAACGTCTATAGCATTTGCGTCGCGACGCGGCTTCTCCCTTTGGTTAAATACTAAAATGTAAATAGGGGTGAGTAAAGAAAGATGTAGATAGTTGTCTTCGTGCGATGGTCGGCTGACTATTGTATATATAACAAGATTGTAAATATATTCAATCAAACACTTAAATGTATAATTGATTCGCACATTTTTTAAAGCTATTTGTATTTAAACGCTTCGTAATATTTTATAAAGTCTAATTTATAATTATTTTATTTTATAAATATTTTTTACAAATTTACAAAAGTAGCCATTGTATATTTTAGCTATACTATTGTAAAATATAATACATCGTTGCCTTAAGCTTTCTAATGTAATATAATAAATGACATGTAACATTATGGTTGTACTTATCATAGTGAAGACTGCATATATAGTTGGTAATAAATTTATTAGGAATGAAAGTCGTATTATTATTTTATAACTTTATTTATTAAACTTCTTTAAAATAAATTAAATGTGCGTTAATATATTTAGGTTTGTGGAAATTCAACTCTTAAGCCTAAGTATTTACTTCAGTCTCACGTAAGCAACAAATGAGACGAAAAAAATCAATAGCAACAAATTTTAATAAATCCTTTCAGTTTTATCTTAGTATTAAATTAAGTTACATATAACAAACCATAAAAATAAAAATAAAAACAATTATTTATGGAAGCTGAAACATCAGAAAAGGCCATCATTCGCCATCTGTCGAGAATTGATCGTACCAGCTCTGAAACCTTCGTGGGCTCATGCACAACAACATTGCTAAAGATCATCATATAAAGTAAAGTTTACGATTTTATAAAGAACATACAAACAAACATTCATTTTTATAAATAAAGATAATAAAAGTACGTCGACTCCTTTATTTTTATCGCGGTTTATTTAAGTTTTTTACAAACGTTTCAGATGTCTTAGCAGCAACCCGGGTCATTAGAGACATTTCTTTTGAGGATTCTTATAAATTCATATAAAACATTTCTAACTCTCTATTATATATTATCAAAGGATAATATAAAGAAAATATACTTGGAAGTTGTTGTTTGTAAATATGTAGCTGCATGTTAACTTAAAGTAATATGTCCTGCTGAGCGCAGCTCGAATCTGCGGGTATCTTATTGCTGTTATGATGATTCAGCTTACATTTACACATTTAATCGCCAAAAATATGGTTACTTAATAGAATCACAATAACCAGGTGAAATAAGATATAGCTATGCCTATGTATGTGTGTATTAGAACGTTTGCTTTTATGTGCATCAATAAAAACCTAATTAAAAACAGAGCTTTCGTGGCTACAGAGCTTTTTGTTGGAGCTGGGCAAAAAGCTCAATCAGTTTTTTGGCCCTTATAAAAACTTCCTTAAAATTACAGTTTATTTTTCTATTAGGTACTCGTATATTGCCACAATACAAAATGATTCCTTTAGTGTCACCACGAGTCTAGAAACCGTTTAAATCTAAGGTTTAAAACTTAAAGTTATAGATGTTGTATATTTATTTACTTTTCTATTCTAAGTTGATATTGATCAAAAGGGAAATTTATTTTTTTCGGTGTTTTGCGTTAAATTTTTTTTTGCTAATCAAAAAAACGCAACCCGCCAGCTCGTACAAAACTTATTTACAACAAAATTGTGCTTGAAATCTACTTTCTGACAAACCTCATTACTTACCTTATCACTAAGTTAGTTATTTAAAGCCAACCTCCGATGTCTAGATGATAAATTTTAAATTAAAACATAAAAAACTTGTATCAAAGTTCTTTCGGGGTCATATTTCTATTATTATCAAATAGCTTCTATGTATTTTAGTACAAATTCTGCATGCATAGTTAGGAAATGAATACCTAACACGAGCGTGAAGTAGGTACGGCGGTACCTACGGAGTAGACCATTAGAATTAACGTAGACTTTTTAAAAAAAGATATAAGTGGGCAAATGAGCAGTCGGGGTCGAGTCGCCTAGTGTTTACCTACTACCGAAATCCACATAACTACTATGCATACGTAAATACCTCCTGCTCCTTGCCTTTGGGCCACCGGAAACTTACAAACCGCACGAATCGCTGTAGCGTGAATATTAGATCTACGCTCCATTTGAACCTTTACTGTGATCAATTGTTTAAAATACAATATAAAAAGTTTAAAACTAAAGCTAATTTATTTTAATAAAGTAAATACTTTGAAAATACATAATATGCTTTATTTAACATTTTATATACTTACCAAAACAAAAACTATTTTGTATTTGAAATAAAAAAACGGAAAGTTTTTACATTTGAAATTTAAATATTTTTACATAAAAAATATTCTGTGTGAGAGGTATCTTCCTGGTCATGCCTCTCATAGACACTTATTTTGTATCGGTTTTCAAAGCACAGAGATTACAGAAATGAACATAGAATGATATAACTCTTTTATAGAGAACTTATGATTTAGATACCTACTGCAGTTATGCCCTTAGCTATATTTGTTCAATCTGTGGAGTTGGAGTTACGAGCCACATTTATTCAGGTACCTAAGCAACTATGTACAGTAAACGCTGCTTCAACGGAATAAAAAATCTTATTAATATACCTAACTAATTATTAATTACAATAAAAAGAAAATCTTACGAGTAACAATAGGCACCAATTTATCAAGCATCTACTACTATAAAGGAACAATCAAAGTGAAATTAATTGAGTATTTGATTAGTTGAGATCTTCTAGATTCTTATTTATTTTCTACAGATTCGTAAACAAATTATTAACAAAGTAGGTATAGAATATTCTGTACTTTTTATTTTAGAGTATTCAAATAGCAACGAAAAATGCCTTTACTTGTTTATGTTTGATTTAGACTTACAATCTTAGATTATGTGTACTACCGTACCGTGTATACTTCATCTAAGCTTAGAATTGAAAAAAAAATGTATGATATTTATTTTTAAACGAGTTAATATTTCAGCAAATGATAGGTAGATAGGATAGATAGGACAGATAGGATAGAAAGTAACGATTTTTTTGCTTCCTGGTGTAAATTTCTTCTGATCGTGAAAAGTATGTTAGCATAAACATATTGGCCATATTAAATCTCAAAGACATTTAAATATTAGTGCTAACAAACATCGAACATGGCTTTACATACACCGAAATTTATGAAAACTATTATTGTAAAACTATATTAACATGTTTCAAATTCATAGTATATATAAAGTACAGAATATTCCCAGACACTAACATCGGGCCAGCAGGACTGACTCCGGCGACTACCGTCTACGACACCCGACAACTTGTAAACCGGCATGCACGATCCAATGAGGTGAACTTTTGCGTCTCAAAGTCGGGTTGTTCTATTGTAGCAGCTAAAACAACAATCAAATATATTAATCTATAACACTGGATATGAGGGAAGAGTGCGAGTTATTTTAAAGAACTACGCAGAGTTGGAAGTGAGATTTAAACGCGAGCAGTACTAATGTACTGACTTTTCTCTTGCTACAAAATTAGCTATAACAATACCGGTTTCACAAATTACTAAAGTGACAAGCAATCTCTATCACTACTAATAGTATAAATTTGAATGTAAGTTTGTTTGTTACGCTTTTATGCCGAAATCACTCAGTCGATAATCATTATACTTTGTACAGATATTCTTAGAGGTATTAGAAAGGCATTGAGTTAGAAAGGATACTTTTTATATATAAAAAAAATAAGCGAGCGAAGTCACGAGTAAAAGCTAGAACAGTACAAATTCTTATCAATTGCTTGTAACCGTGACGTATGAAACTAAATTTGTAGTTTGTTTTCTAGTTAGTAAAATCTGCACCGACTTTAATAGGAACCTGCGAAACCGACTCTATTATTGATAATGGCGCTGATCCCTCATATTCCGACTCTGCGTAAAAATCTATCTATATAGGTATACCTTGTGATACTAAAAAATAAGTAATTGTACTATTTGGAGCTAATTGGTCCCCTATTTCAAAACTAGAGAAAAGTACATAATACCTAAGTTGGAGGCAAGGGCGCAAACGCCGGTAAAAAATCTCATGTTGCGGATACAAATTTTTTCTCCTCCTTACGGTGAAAATTCGTACTTTCGGCGTTGGTAGGAGAAAAAATAATGCCTATCTAAATTATACAATATACTTACTTACTCTCATAGTGAAGGTTTTAGAAACAGGCCTCACTATAATACTATACCTAGTATAGTAGTTACTATGTACCTACAACATAGATGCCTGTGTGTAGTTTTTTCATTTGTCATTTCATTTATATAAGTAAATCTAACTAAATATTTCCCTCGTGCGTACAAGTACTTACGTCGTCAATCAAAAGAATATATGAATGTAATCAGTGCCCAGTTGCTACTGGGTCATGGCCTTGGGTCGCAAGAAAAACGAAGCTGTATCCAATTCTCAGGCATACAAAAAACGTATGCTCCAGGAGCTGGGACTGCTCTGGCTAAGATGGTCTCAAGGTGCACGTTAACATGAGGCGATATTAACTTGAGCTACCTTCGCCTCCGGTGCCTACATTTATATGCATCGCAGGTATTGAATACGGCTTCCTTTTGCTAGTAGGCTCCCCTTACACCACCAGAACCGGGTGGTGGCTTCGGGGGACTGCAGCTCCAGGCCCTGTAAGGCCTTAAGATCAATTTTATATCTATAAAAGGCCCCCCTTTAAAACTCCAAGGCCTACTAGTCCTGCTAGAGCTTAACCCGACGCTGCTCCCTTACACTGAATTCAATCGACCCTTGTCTGCCTGAGGAGGGGCGACAGTATAATGAGCGTGAGTCTGCTGTTGGCGTACCTCTCGAGCAGTCGTCGCTTGAGCTCGGGCGGGTACGTGACGTATATGTAGTGGTCGTCGTCGTCCAACATGGCGTCCTCGGCCGCCAGCCGCTCGGCGCGCGTCGGCGACGAGTGCGTCGTCATCGATACCGACGCGCTGCCCGCCACGCTGCTCTCCTCCGAACTAAAACACATTCAAAAACTTGGAAGACACTACCATATTATTTATTTTATAGTATAAGGGGGAGCAAAAGAGTACAGAGCCATTTTCATTACAACCAGTGCCCATAGATATCCGCATAGAGGTTATACAGATGCGTTGCCCTCCTTTCTCTGCGGCCGGTAGCCACGTCGTCGATTTCATAGAGCTTCACGTGTCACCGGCGCGCGGCGGTTTGTGGTTGTCGCCTGCGATTGTCGCCCGGCTCGTACCTGCTTGTACCTTAAGGCCACAGGCCGAGCTATTTCAAAAATTGTATCAATTCGTAGAACTGAAATTTTTCCGCTACGCCAACGTAATAAGATAAAAAAATGCACTTCGAAATTTGCAATTCCAATATTGTAATAAGGTTGCTATGTGTTGCTAGTCTATGATTTTTTTAGATGCCAGAGTATCCAAAAGGCAAATAGGCACCAAATATGGCACTGTTTCTTCCTAATTCTAATAGAGAAGGCCACAAGCTGAATCACATCACCCAATCCTATGTTAACGAAAAACTCACTCAAAAACAACCCATATGATATAGTAGCACATGCAGAGCGCTAGCGCCAGCCCTGTGGCCAGCGCCAGCAGCAGCGGCCAGGGGAAGGCGCGCGCGGCCGGCGTCGTGTCCTCCCAGTAGCGGTCGCAGCTCAGGTACCAGCACACCGCGCGCTGCATCTCCTCTGGAACAGATCAGTACAACACGATCACGCCAAGAGCCGTCAGAAACATTCAAACAAAATGTGTGCTGTTCTCAGTTATTGAGTTCCTTCAATTCCGGATATAATAATCAAAATTTATGCAAGTAAAACAGATATTCCAATTGTTTAAAATGTCAAAATAATATGCCCAGTATTCAATGGAAAGCTTGCTGAAACGGAGATAGACACAACCCATGAGCTTTCAAAATGACAAAAAAATCACCCAACATAACCTTACAAACAAAATATATAAATTGCAAATTATCTTTCGTGAAAATTTGAAGCTAAATGAAATAAATGAATAAAAAAAAGGCAGCTAGGTTAGAACAGTTTATAATATATGTTATTAAAAAAATTGTATACTCTGAATTTAATTGATCATAAGTCATAACCGCTCATTAGGTTATTTTGATATTCAAAATATCTTCTTTTATTATCTACAGAATTGAAAAGTATGAAAGTGAACTTTACCCTCGAGCTCGATAAATTGATGCTGCGTCAGATGCAAAATAAGTGTGGAGATGCAAGAATGCACTATCCTTTCACACCGCACCTGCAGATAAACATTTATTTTTGTAAAATGTAATTAACACTACTTAGGCATACTGCATCCATAATATACATTCCAGTTTACTCTCGGAACTAGATATCTAGTTTGATAATCTACGTTCTACAACACTTTCCCTCAGTGTTTGACGATTAAACTAGAGCCTGTAAGCAGATATACTTTATAACCAAATTAAAAAGTACTCAAATCTCAGAAAAGCATTTATTACAGGGCGAGGTAGCCTGGGTGTACGTGATATTACCGATAAATTGTAGGCGAATAGGCTGAGATGGTATGGACATGTCAAGAGAAGGAATTCAGTCTATTGGAAATGGCACTACAGCTTTCCCTCCCCGGCTGCAGATCAAGAGTACAGTCTAAAACACGATGGGAGTAAATAGTGCTAAGAGATATGAGCAAGTGTCAAGTTTCAGAAGACGATGTAGTAGACAGAGCAAAGTTGAGGAGTAAAATAAGTAAGAAGGACCCCACAACTATAATTTGGCATACATAGCCAGAAAGAGAATAGGAGTAAATTATAAGGTTTTAGTATTTTAACAGACTTCAAAAAAAAAGTTTTAAGTTAGTAGTCCATTTGACATGGTATTCTTAAAAAATAGTATAATATTAATTTAAGACAAACTGATATTCTAGTGCCCTGTTGCTGACAGATCCGGGGCATGTCAATATATGCGGGTGCCGGCACCTGCGGGGTTTTAGTGGGTATTCGGCTTAGCCGCGAGTCCCACACATCCATCGGATTTTATCTAAGACCTGTGATAGTGCGTAAAGCATTTCCCCGCAAAAAACTGATATTCTAGAATGTAGGTACTAGATGGATACTTGATTTACCTTGAGGCCCTGCAGGTGTGCTGGATCGCACGCGGCGCGCTCGGCCTGCAGATCTGCCAGTCTCTTCTGCCGACTGTCCGGCGGCAGCGACGACTCCACAGTATCCGCGTCGCACAGCTCCACCGTTTGATTGGTGTCGCCTTCACTTTCTTCTCTTCTTTTAGCTTCTATAATAAAAAGATGAGAACAATATTTATTTCACTGATGTTTACTGATTACGTCCATTAATTAGTAGTTAACAGTTACAGTAGATACCTACTGCCTAAATTATAAAACATGTATCTAACATTGTAGATACTATTGGTACAGAAATCCCAGGCCTACTTGATGATGATATATATATGATGATGAGATATACATCTTAAATCAATTACGTATTATAATTTTCTACAAATATTTAATTACCCAATACGGAAGTGTAAGTTAGAATAAAGTGTATATTATTAGTGTATTTAAATATTACTAAAATAAAATGTCTTCTATACTGACCAGGATCCTCCATTTCCACATCCGTCTTTGGACAGTCAGCCAACGGAGTAGTAGGCGGTGTGCGAGCTCTATGCCGCCTTCTGGGGTTGACCTTGGCGACGCTGCGGGAGGCGGCCGGGGCCAGGGCCCTGCGCGCCGCCTCCGCGTCCTGCCACACCTCCACGTCGGTGCTCGGGCCGCCGCCGCCGCTCATCAGCCCGTGCGCCACCAGCACCTGGCACCGCATGATGTCGCAGTAGTCCGCCAGGCACACTGCGTCCTCCGCCTAGTCAAATATCATTGAAGATCATTTTTAACCACTGCACAAGTTGCAGAGACACTTAGTTACATAGGCGGTATTATTATAGCTCTCTGCTGCTCGTATGCCCCAGTCGGATCTATTTTCCCGACTGCCTATTCCCATGAGCATCCGCTTTGAGGTTATACAGACGCGTCGCCGTCCTTCGTCCTCTCCACACCATGGGCCACCGATTACTTACACACGTTATTTTACGGTGCTATTGTGCAAGCCAGAGGTACCTCCTCGGTCGCACCGGTGCATATGTAAGTGTCCACATAAGTGTTACATACTTGTGTACGTAAAATAAAGCCTCAGCTGCCCCAAAGAAAATTTCGAAAAGTAAAGAAAGGATACCAGTAGACTATTGACAATTAGCGCCCAAAAAAGAAGTGGCAAAAAGTCTGTTTATATATCTGTTTATTTAGTAAGAGGCGTCATAACAGCCTTGTAGTCGAATCAGGCCAGCAGGATCGCAATCGGGCCTTAAAAATGATGGCTATTCTACCAAGTGCGTTCGTATTCAAGGAATGTGGCGAAGAGTGAAGGAAAGTTGTCTTGCTTCTAATTACTATAAAAGTCTGTCGCTTGTAGCTGCTTATCCTGTACACATACACATTACACCAATATTACATGAAATGAAATCCCAACTCAGTTGCCATGCAGCTGAGAGCAAAAAGGGTAATTGTGATAAAATATATTATTATTGATATTTTTTAATATTTACTTTGTTAATCTGGTTCTTGTGTCGCTGTTCGAAGTGCGTGTCGAGGTGTCGCTCCTCGTAGAAGGACTTGCCGCAGAAGGCGCAGGTCCACTGCGAAGGCCTGTGCTGGAGCTTGGCCGCGTGCTGGGGCGCGAAGATGTCTCGCGCGGGGTGGAAAGGACACTCCAGTGGTAACTTCACCTGGAAATGTACAAAGACTGACATCAATGTAAATTAGGATATACCTAGATCCAAATATACCACCGGTGTTTGTTTCTTTTCTGGATTTTAAATAAAAAATTTGTCACATCTTATATGCATGGTTGATAAAAGCAAGAGGCGTTAAATGTGAAAACATATTTAGTGTATTATTTCCATTCTACACAACAAAAATCAGATCAATCGGACCAATAGCTTAGCCACAGGAATTTTTTTAAAGCTTTTTCTCATTTCGTACACGCTGTACGTCAGCTGATAGCGAGTACCTATGGGTCACGCACCCCGTGCGAGGTTGCCGTTTACTGTACAAAGCATGATTACATTTTTCGCTATTTGACTTGTTTGAAAAAAGTGTTTTCGTTTACTTGTCGTAAACCTTTTTAATAGTTTTGGATTAACTGTAGTCACATAAACTATATGTGGTTTCATTTAACGCCTCTCGCTTTTATCCGTCATCCATCCAATCAATCAATGTATTTATTATAATACAGCTGGTGCCTTTGACTTCGTTCGCGTAGCATAATAATATTATAATCAAAGTATTTTTTAAACAATTTTACCGCAGTAAAAAGAATTTTTGATGTGGACCGGGCTTAGTTTCTATACATTACAAAAAGTTTCATTCGAATCCTTCCAGTGGTTTCGGAGACTAGCCTGGACAGACAGACAGACAAAAAAAATTAAAAAACATTAAAAAGTGTTCTAATACTATTTTAACATCGCCCCCAATTAGTTTTTGTAACTATATTCAATATGTAAAGACATAATATGAATTGTACTGTTTTATTATATGTATAGATTATTATTAGACATTGATTTCATTTGAAAGGGTTTATAACCCTTATATGTACTTATATAAGGAAATCTTTGATAAAAGGTAGTCAAAGATAACCACAATCAAAGAACCACCTCCATCCCATTAAACATTCCGTCCCGTATTATTTTTTCTTGATTTCTTTTTTATTCATTTGAGATTTTGTATTTAAGTATGAAATCAGCTAATAGACAAAGTATATTTCTACTTTTATTCCGATATTTCCACTGAATCGAAACTTACGGGAATGAAATCGGGGGGGCACCGCTAACTATTATTATTTTATGTTATGTTTAAAACTAAGGACATAACAACTTCATGTTGCAAGAATAAGATAATATATACCTGAAATCTCTCTAGAACCGGCAGCCATTTGTTGTGTATAACTTTCCTTACAATTTTGGAGTTGTCACGCGGGCAATTTATTTTGAAGACAGACGGTCCCGGCCACGGTATTAGCGTGAGTAGAATCAGGGCCAGGACCTGGAAACATTCATGTCAAATGTTATAAACAATGCAACCAACGGGGAGTGTTCCGAGGAGTTGTTTGGATTAAAACCCGCAGTGAAGTTCCACTTTAGGACATCCCGGCAGAACTCCAAGTTCCACCGCCACCACCTAGATGTCCCAAAGTATACAACTGTGCGTTTCAGGCGCAATTTCTTACCACGTATAACATCACTTTGGAACGAGCTGCCACAGTCGGTATTTTCGAACCTATACGACCTGGGGTCCTTCAAGAAAAGAGCTTACTCATACTTAAAAGGCCGGCAACGCGCCTGAAAAGCCTCGAGCTTTGCAGATGTCTATGGGCGGCGGTAGTCATCTACCGACTGCTCGTTTGCCCCTTATCCTATAAAAAAAAACCAATAACTTATAACTTGTAATCTTTTTGCTATTCTTATAAGTAAGTATACAAACAGTATTTCTTTTTTATTCGTATTCGTTTATTTATATTAATCCGTTCAGCAGTGTCTGCGATAAATCATTACAAACATACACTTCTACAGCGTTTAGCATTTATAATATTTGTAGGAATTTTACTATAATTTAAACGTCAAAAATGGTGTAATATTAATTACAATTTCGCTTATCTACCTACACATGTATCGTACTATATTCACGATACTAAGTAGCTAAGTGTGTAAGAGCAGTAAGTGGAAAATAAATTATTGTAACTATTAAGATATTGTACTATACGAAGAGTGGGCAGTAACATCGATTACAAGGAAATGTCAAAGGACTTTAACCAATTAAAAAGCTTTTAAAGGGCATCGTCCTGGCAATATCGCTTGTCGTAATATTAAACCTTACTCTTAAACGTTTAGCCGTGTTGTATGCCTTTACAATATTTTAATAGAGAAAAAGAAACAAATATAGAACGTTAAATAATTCAAGAGGGATATCGATAATTCCATGCATTGTATACACCGACGAGACCTTGTAAATGAATAACTTATCTATACCTCACAACTGTTTCAGAATACTGTTTTGTGATAAATTACTGTAAATATTAATTGTGTTGTTCATAAATTTAATTAACATTATAGTAATCGAAACTTAATAAATCGGGAAATAAATTCTAATCAACTCTAGTTACGGATACGGCTACAATATTCTTGATAAGAGTTAATTAGAACAACACATGTCACGTCATATCACATTTAAGTCTCCTGTTAATGCCCATACTTAGCTACATTGAAGTTTTTCCTTTACAGGTTAGTTTAGTGCATTAAATATCGATTTTTATACTTGAACTGATAAATATAACATTGAAAAGAAGCCTTACCTCGAAGGAGAACGACGTGGTCCTCATTCATATCTTTTGAGAGACTAAAATGTGTAAAACCTATCCGGTGTAATGATTAAACAAGACCAACTCTATGAAGAATCAACTAGGGGTCTGACATGACCATGTGCGAAGGACGCATGCGTGGATTTTCCCCTCGGAACCCTCGATGTCATTCGTTAATAAACGAAAGTCCCCCATATATTTATTAACGTTTTCAAACATCGGTCAGTGTTTATTTGTGTGTATATTTATGGCTCTATAATCTTCACAGAGCCACCGCGCAGAGGGCTAGGACACACCTTTACGCTGCAACCCTACCTATTCGAAACAGAATGAATCACAAAAAGTGGTTCTCAATTCGAGAAAATGTAGAAAATATTACTTATCATAATATTTAAATGTTAACGTAGGGTTAACATTTAAATATTATGTGTACCTATAGGTTTCATAGTTTTTATTTGGCGCAAATCTAAATTATTTAAAATATCTAATAAAAGTTTAATTTTTAAATTCATACATACATACATACATACATACATCTAGTTAACGTAGAATGGTAAATCGCTGCTCAGTGTAAAGTATAATCGTATGCTCAGTGCGTAGGCAATTACAGCGATTATTTTAAAATACCTAACTGGCACTAATGTGTCTCAACCGTTAAATTCTAGTGCCGATTCACTTTAATTAACTGTATGTATTTTTTTACAATACTTATGGACAGGTTTGCATCAGAGGACTAGGCTGCTGCAGTGGTACAGGGCTCGGAAAAGCGAACCATGTTGCACCAGGGGTTGCGGGTTCGAATCCCGCCTAGGTCATGGATGTTTATCTATGTGTATTTCTTTTAATAAAAATCTTAAATATATAAAATTAAGGCTAAGCTAACATAGTATAATATGTCCACAGATAATACTATTATTTAATCTGTAATCTGGAGGTTCCAGGACCCTGAAGCAAGGAAGGTGTGGGAGGCAGAAGCTCTCGACATAAAAATGCCCTGCAATATTTTATTTTTACTATTTACGAATTTGGAATATGGAATTATATATAAATAATTTTTGGTCCGAAATACCGCAGTGTCTTAAGTCGAAAGTCTTCGACCAGTGTGTGTTGCCAGTGATGACATATGGCACCGAGACTTGGCCGCTAAATGTGGGCCTCTTAAATAGGCTCAGAGTCACTCAGCGTGCTATGGAAAGAGCTATGCTTGGAATTTCTCTGCGAGATATGGTCCGCAATTCGGAAATCCGCAAGAGAACCAGAGTAACCGACATAGCTCTGAGAATCAGCAAGCTGAAGTGGCAATGGGCAGGCCACATTGCTAGGAGAACCGATAACCGCAGGGGAAGAAAGGTTCTCGAGTGGCGGCCTCGCACCGGAAGACGGAGTGTTGGACGGCCTCCAACCCGGTGGACTGACGACTTGGTTAAGGTGGCGGGGAGTCGCTGGATGCAAGTGGCTCGTGACCGTGACCTTTGGCGCTCTTTGGGGGAGGCCTATGTCCAGCAGTGGACGTCTTCCGGCTGATGATGATGATGATGATGATATAAATAATATATTATAATTTTTATTTTTTTAATTTTTTTTATTTAAAAAAATATACAAGGAATAATTTCATTCTGAATTATAATTCATCTCTCTTATACATCATAAAAAATCTAATTTTTACTTTACACCACATCACATACAAATAATTGGAAAGTTAATAAAAATCTAATGAGATGGTGTTCATCCGGACTAACCTTTAAAACTACTGTTACTAGACTGAGACTACTGCAATAGACATTTCGACATTTCCCCCTCGACGGATCTCCAACTTGTATTTATTTATTTATTTATTTTGTACACAAAACACATTACAATCATTCTAAACTAGATTACAAAGTTTAATTTTTTTTTAAAAGAGATCATAACATAACTTATGTGACAAACTAAGTTA
>LUGF01042017.1:255179-268322 GCA_001625245.1 Calycopis cecrops
TAGTGTGGCCGGAAAGAAAGTTTATCATCAAAAACAATGCCCAGGTCTTTTGCAGTGGCAGAGCGATTTAATGTGCTTCCGGAAATGCTGTAGTCAAACTTAATTTTGTGACGTTTTGTCATGGTAAGGGAGCTTAGTAACCGTGGCTTGGACAACCACGGTGAAGCGAAGAGGGAACCCAGGAGGAGACGCTCCGAGTGGGCTTCACCAAGGCCCACTCTGGATGCGTCCATGGAGGAGGGGTCGCGAGAGGAGAGGTGTCTCGTCGTAGTCGGTGTGTCGTTGCCGTGCATCCTATCTCCCGTGACCGAACGGGGGCGCACCGTCTGTTGCGTTGGCGGTGGGGCCGCAGAGGAAGAGGAGATGCGGTGTGTCGCTGCCGTCCTCCCTGTTCTCGCCGTTTAGTGGTTGATCCGTCGCCCAGCGGCTGGAACCAGCTAATGTCGGAGGTCCTCCACCCGTTCCTCTAAATCAGCAGATGGCGGCGTGGATTAGGACGACCGGCGTGGTGTGCTCCGTTGGAGCATTGGGACCAGGGGTTAGGATGGGAACCTAACCCCATTGCACGGTTCTGACGTTGAGTAGGGACTGTTCAAAGGCAGCCGAACAGCCCCGAAGGAGGAGGAGTCTGGCCTTTTCACCGAGACCAGCCTGTCGCTGGAGGCGCCCTGTTGCTTTTCAATCCGGGGCCCTCCAATGAAGGCACCCGCAGTGGTTTAGTCGGTAGGGGCAACCCAGTTGTCGAGCCCGACACTGTACCCGGTAAAGCCACCCGGGCTTTTGGGTAGCGTAAGTAAAGGTATTCCCCTGCGTTACCAAAAAAAAAGAAAAAAAAGGGGGGGTACTACGATGCTGGCGCACACAGACAAGGAGCAACATATACTATATTCCAATTTGTGGGTACATACTGCCTTAGAGTATATGTGTCGTCACACCGACTACCGAGATAAGCACACGATGTAATCAGTTACACATTGTATGGACACGGTGGCGATGTGAAGTACGTGACCAACGATATTTTTGACCCATGTGCTACTAACGGCTTGCAGATTTGCCGCAACTAGACAGTTCATTGGAGTAAATGATGAGCATGAATTGCCCTGTCACATATGTGAGAAGCAGCACTCGCATCCGGCAGGGGGTGACCACCCCACACCCCACAGGGGTGACCACCCCACACCCCACAGGGGTCACCACCCCGCACCCCACAGGCGCGGCACACGCACGCTACCGATATGTTTCGGTTCGTTATCACAGAGGTGACTTTAAAACTGCTTCTAAATATAATAAGTATACGTAGGCAAAATGGTTATGACTAATTTTATTATATTATTGTTCGTTCGTTACACCAAAGAAAAGTACACACAATTAGATAAACATGTTTCTTCGGTTCTGTGCTTACAATAGTAGATTGTTAACCTAGGGAGCAAGACACTATTTTTCAGGAAAGAGTCTTTTTTGAATCCAGAGCAGAGCGAAGGATTCTAGAGTAGAATCCCGAGCGTGGCGAAGGATTCTAAAGTAGAACCCTGAGCACACCCTGAGGGATTCAAAGTACTCGAGCTTCAAAAATAGTGTTGCTCCCGAGGTGAACACTCTACTTTTCATCGCCCTCTATGAGAAAATGAGTACTGCAACTAATCATTTTAGTAAGAGGTAGTGCCACACTGCATGCTTGCATGCAGCCGAATTGAGCCGGCACGACCGAGGAGGTACCTTTCGCTTACACGAGACTGGCGTAAAGTGACAGCTGTGCTGTCGCGTTTCGTGCGGTGTGTAAGTAGCCGGTGGCCCATGGAGGTGGGAGGAGAAAGGAGGGCAGCGCATTTGTGTAGAGGCTGTCTTCTATGCAGATGTCTATGGGCGTCGGTAGTCATGATAATGGTCATAAAAAATGTGAAATAATTTGTTACGAAACTCTCAATCACATGGAACGGTTTTTATTTACTACAATTCTAAATTACTGTAGGCACCTACTAGGTGTATTGATATCAGTAAACCGAGTGGAAAGCAGTTAGTACTTGTTTTAGCAGAAGTATATAGGTACTAGTATGTAGGTATCTATACCAATGTTATGCTATCGTTTGAATCTACATATTACGATCTTAATACATCCTTTCTGCCTGTTTATACACCTTTCCACAATCACACACGCAATTTATTATTCATGTCCCACAGTCTAGAGGTGGGCCTAAGAGTGATATTTGAATAGCAGCGATAGCCCTGAGTAGTTGTAGAAAATCACACTATCCCTATTTCCTATACCGTAGACAGGTATCTTTTCTAACAAGTCTTATACTTATCTATTTTAATAACATAAAATTGTGTTATAAAAAGGCCAAAACAAACATTATCAATGCTTCTAAACATCAAGTCCCAACTTAAAATAAATACTTATAACATGAAGAAGGTACTAAAAGTTTTTAAAATAATATTTACTTTAAGTACAGAAAATATATTAAATTAGTACATTAATATTATTACGTTCGTAATTACTATTTAATTAAAAACCAACTTATTATTTGTTATTGCTATCCGTTACATTTCACACTCCTAAATCAAAATATACTAAATAAACTGATCGCAATTAGCAATAAAAACAAAACGACAAGTCAAAACATGACGATTGGCGCTAGAGTTAGATGGTGACCTATAGAACAATGAGCTGCAGCATTTTTGGTGAGATGCGATTGCGATCGCTGTGAAAAATCACCGTGCGCTGCATCGGTGCCAGCGATCACAGCGAACGCGTAATAGCAGTGACCGGTCGCTATTAGCATGTAGTGATTACTGATTCAATCACTGCTTGCACAAAGAGCGATCACTAACTACAGCGATCGCTGTTTATGAATAGCAGAGTGATTTTTCAGAGCGATCGCAATCGCCGTCTCACCACTACCACAGTCTGACACCATCATTGGATTATCCCGGACAGACTGCGTACACTCTTATTACCTACAATAGCCGGATTAAAGTCTGGCGGGGCCCGGAGCACGAAGACCTTGGAGTTGAGAAGGGGACCGTATTATGGGTACAAAAAGGGCCCGGGCTGCAGTCCACCTAAGCCTGCACCTGGATCCGTCTGCTGTAATTACTTAAATAAATTGATACAGAAATGTAACCGTATCGGAGAGCCTACGGCTTATAGAGCTAGCTGAAAAGAACACAAAAAACTCGCGTAGACTTGCTAATAAACCGATAAACGTCAATTAACAAGCCCAAACAATTGGTGTTTGATAACACAGCTTATTCAGTACGTGGTCTCCACTGACGTCGCGCCGGTGACAACTCCCATTTGTTTCAGTCTAGGTACGTACTTGTGATGTGAATTATGTATTATTTTGTGAAAATATGACATGTATGATAATATGACATATAAGATGTATCAAGTGTACGTGTGTCCCACTTCCCAGTGAAAGGCGAAAAATTGATTAACAGATAATCGGTGTTACGGATGGAGCGGCAAATTAACAATTTTCGTGATTGATGTTTTATCTGTACTATTGATCTCTCTGCCAATAAATTATAATAAAGCACTTAGTGTGGAAATTTAACTGGCCAAGTCAAAGTAGATAAGTACTCTGATGTGATGTAAACTTTAGTATCCATAAATTTATCTCCAAAAATATATTAGTTACATATAATCTATTTACACATATAGGTACAGGGGTAGGATCCCGCGAAGATCGAAATTCCAACAAGTGAAATTTTTTTGTAATTATAACTAAATATTATCGTTTATTATGACATGTTATTTCATTCTGACTACGGTACTCAATTTGTATAGAATTTTCAACCCTTGCAAAAGACACAGAAACTTCGTCAATAATTATACGGTGTCATATAATGTATCAATGTGTCAAATGCATGGTAGTGTGTGTAATGTTTTATTTGTTCAATTATTGTACTTTATAAGCATTATTATTTATTATTAAAACATATTAGTGTACTGCACTTCTCCTACATATATACTATAAGTGTGCCAAATTTCATACTCCTCCGTCCGCGCAATTTTCGTAAAAAAATTCCCGAAGTTTTTACTTCAGGTACGTATATAGAACGGAACTCAGGTAACTACTTAGAAAACAAAATTTATATATGAAATGAAGAAATAACGACACTAATCGACAATGTAATATATTTTTATCTCATTGTAGAAATCAGTGTTTATGAATCACCATTATTAGTTTGTACTAAAAAGACGTGAATTTAAATTGACTATACTTAAAATGGTACCTTATGATGTAGGTAATGCTGATTTTTGAGAAATAAAGTTTATTTATTTTTATTTATATAAATATACAATGTATTTATCTACCTATTTCTAATTTGCGTAATTTAAGTAATAGGTATATTATATACACCAGTAGCTCCCCAGCGAAACATTCGCGTTATTACAATTTCAAAATCTATGATATCTTTTCTAAATGATTTTGATTGGAGCAGTCGACGAGTTAATAATATTAATAAAATTTTATTTTAATTATTGCTAATTTTTTTTAAATTTTTAATGCCTCCCCTTTATGTTTTTGCATATCTACGCCTAGAGCTTTTCAAAATTGAGACCATGGCCGATTTTTATGCAGCTATGTATTTTTATCTCATAATTATTGGGACAAAAATTGGCTAACGCAATTAATATATAAGAACGTAGAAACTAACTATAATAATATAATATAAAATATATAGTTTAAGCAAATATATTATGTATAATAATAGTGCAGTTTTTTTTTGTATATATCATTACCACGTATCTGCTATACGATTATATCTGCTGCTACATGTAGCATTGCTACGTTTCTGTAGATTTGCTACATGTATCACTTAATCGCAAAATCGCAAAAAGAGCCGAGGTTGGAATAATAGAAATAAAAATATATTTTATTTCTATTATTCCAACCTCGGCTCTTTTACTGCCGTAACAACTTGTAACATATATTTAAGCAATAGGACTTTGTAGCTGTGTAGATTTTACAAATTAAGACCAGAAAATCAAATGCTTTCTCTAACCCGAGCGACGATTGTTATAACAAGTAATATATATAGAACCATTTGTAAGTCGTTGTTTTTTTACACATTTATAACGAATGAATCAAATAAAGAGAGGAGATATATAAAAATATAAGTGGCTAGTTTAAAATGTATGTCTATCATTTTTTTGGACTAGACAAGCTCAAAGAAGCTACAATAATTTATATTTAAAGAAGTGTCTGTGAAATACTAAACACAGGCTATTGAAAGACGAATAAAGATAAATAGATATAAACAAGCGCCACTGAGAGGAACTTAAAAGGGCTGGGGCATGGGGTGAGATACAAAGCCTTGCGCATGCTCCATGCAGCCTCTCGGACATACCACTCAAGTTTCTCGAAAATACGTTTTGTGCACTCCGTAGCAAAATGAAGAACAAGTGTAATATTATGTTGAGTATTTAATGTATAAGACTGGTTTATTAGAAAGAACACACAATGGAATCGAAATAACTCACAAATATCGTGATTTTACAAAATATATTAATGATGCTACCAAATACTTATTTAAAGGATGGGGTATCGAGATGTAAACATTTAAGGTAAGTCGAACATTCTTTATTTCTCCAAGAATATATTTAATGCAGTGCCTACATAATACATATGTATCTAAACTACTTTGATCTTTTAAATACTCTATTAGCTACACTTCAAAACTTATGTATGTTTTGCATTATGTATGTTATAGCACAAATTAAAAATAAACTTTATTTTTAATTTTTTCTATAAAAAATCACATATTTAAGTATAATCTTGTTTATAAATACTTAAGCAACGTTATTTTATAGAGCTTATTTTTTTGAACAATGTATTAAATACTTTTACAACAGATCTGCCAAAATTTTACTATTTAGTAAAATAAACCTAAGGTATAATGTGTTCTAATTTTTTGTAATCTTAATTTAATTAATATTATTTTCAGAATGGGTTTCCCGGGGAAAAAAAATGTTGGACGAAATAGGTACCTCTTACACCGCCTCCGATACGTATTCTTGGTCACAGTCATATTTGTAGTGAGTTTTTTCATATTTTTAATGAATTACAGAGCAGATATAGCAATGAACAGAAATATAAATGTTTATCCGAGGAAAACTAATCAACAGAAAAATTATGAATATGATGGTACTTACACGATAAAAACTCTCGGTTGTACGATACCAGGCCTAAATCCTTATGATGAAACTATTAAAAAAGCCATTGAACAATCGATCCTTATAGAACCGTGTCAATTTACAAAAACGGCCTTACTGGATAATAACAGTACACACATATGGATTGTAAAAGAAAACCAAGTTTATCTACAAGTTTCGGCAAGCGCAAATATTTCCTGCTGCTACAAAGCGTTCTACCGACCTGAATCAGTATGGGACAACATGCCAGCAGAAGACATTGATGACCGGGTCCAATACATGCCTTGTGTTTACTTTTATGACTTTATAGAAGTGAAAGATGAATATGTTCGAACCACATGCTATTATAAGGAAATAGTCATTTACGAACAATTTTTTCTATATACTCAAAAAAAAACATTTAAATCATTCAACGGGAAAATCATAAGTGATGAAGATAACAAAACATCATATAACGTTATTATACTAGGAGTGGACGCTATGTCTAGATTAAATTTTTACAGAACGATGCCTAAAACACGAGCCTATTTAAAAAATAAAGGTGCTATTGAATTAATGGGTTACAATAAAGTTGGAGACAATACATTCCCTAATCTTATACCGATGCTACTCGGAATAAAAGAGACAGATCTCAAAACGACATGTTGGCCTAACGACAATTTTCCTTTCGACCTTTGTCCATTTATATGGGATTTGTTCAAAAACGCCGGATATTATACAGCTTTCGGAGAAGACACAGGTAGCTTGGGAACGTTTAATTTTGATAAATTAGGTTTTTACAAAACTCCTACAGATTATTATCTACACACATTTATCCAAGAAGCAGAGCAATATTCAGGCAATAATAAAGATTTCAATTCGTTTATATGTATGGGTCATAAATATTTTTACAAAGTGTTATTAGACTACATACAAAGTTTAACTCTATCTTTAAAGACAAATAAACTTTTTGGATTCTTTTGGGAAGTGACAATGAGTCATGACTATTTGAACTATCCACTGGCAATGGACGACGACTTCGAAAGATTTTTTATGAGTCTGGACTCAACGCATTATTTAAACAATACAATATTTATATTGTTGAGTGACCATGGCATGAGATGGGGAAAAATTCGACGTACCAAACAAGGGAGACTAGAAGAACGCCTGCCATTTAATCACATATTGTTACCACCTTCATTCCAGGAAATGTTTCCTGCTGCTTATCAAAATATAAAAATAAACAGTCGTCGTCTAACAACGCCTTTCGACGTGTATGCAACTCTACTAGACCTAGCAAATGTGACCACAATACACGACAACAGTATAAAAATGCGTTCCAAATTGAATTACGGAAAAGACAGAGGCATTAGTTTATTTCTGCCGATACCCAGCAATCGAACGTGTGCGTTGGCGGAAATAGATGATCACTGGTGTACGTGCCACAGGGAAAGGAACATATCCACAACTAGCGATGAAGCTTCAAACTCTGCTGGATATTTAATATCGCACCTGAACAACTTGGTAAAGCATCACAAGGAGTGTGCTCATCTTTCATTGTTGGAGTTGATTGATGTGACTGAAATGATATCTGGGTCGCCCGTTGAGGACGAAGACGTGGTGGGGTGGCGAGAATATTTGACAACAGTGCGAACAGCTCCCGGGAATGGCATATTTGAAGCCACGTTACGTCAGATAGGTCAAAATTGGTCCGTATCAGGTACAGTTAGCCGCCTCAATCTGTACGGTAAGCAAAGTCATTGCATGCACAATTACCAACTAAGGCTGTATTGCTACTGCCAGTAATACGAAAAATCCGTTTATTGGTTAAATATCTGTGATATCGAAAGTTTGTGAGCGAAATTTATTATGTTACTTAATTTAAATCATGTATCTATTTGATTTAAATCTAATATCTTACAAAGGCCTAATCACTAGTTGAATGCTGCACTGGCTATGTTTGGAAATTATATTGTAAGTTGACACATATCTTGTTCATCAAAATATCATAAACAATAATTTAGTCTTTAGCCTTTATAAAAAATATATAATCGTGACCTAGAACTATACTTAAACTTTACATAAATAACATAGCTAATATATTATGGCCGAAAAATGTAGTGTTATTATTATTATGTAAGCCTAATCACTAGTTGAATACTGCACTGAAATGTTTGGAAATAGTTAACACATATCTAGTTTATCAAAATAGTATTATACAAAGTAGTTTAGTCTTTAGTCTTTAGGTATAAAGAAATATAATCAAATCTATCCTAGAATATGGTTTCGCGAAATTAAACTTTGCATAAATAACATATTTAATATATATTACGGCTAGAGAATTAATTTTATAAATTTTTGTCCTTCGACAGTTTAGAGCTAGGTTGATATTGCACTATAGCATTATATTGTTGCATATCAAAGCTGCCATACAAAGTAGATTCCTTAGGTAATGTAAGGAATTCTTATCCAAACAAAAACAAACAAAATAACTAAAGCGTAATCTAATTAATAGATCTCATATACCTAGTCTAGCCATAAGTTTTGTTACAAAGAAAAAAAAATATTTTATTTGCAAATAACATGTGTGTAAGTTTAATACACAAATATAAAACAATACAAAATATAAAAAGCTTATTCAAAGTAGTCTGCATTGGCTGCAATACAGTCCTTTAAACGTCGAGGCCAGTTATCAGTAGAAGCACGCACTCTTTCCATGGGGAAATTCTTCACTACCAATCGTATGGATCGTTTTAAGGACTCCAGATTATCATGGTGTTTAGAGCAAGCTCTCTAAAACTGACCATAAATCATAAAGGACCATACTTGGTTGGTTAATGGTATTATTAAAGGGCTTAACTAGCTTCTCAAGAATGGTATCTTGACACCTGGGCCGATGATTTGATATCTTTTTCACAAAAATATGTCACTCCTTCATAGCTAACACCCCACTCATCCATCACAAAAATCGCATAATGCCCACGTTGTACTCTGTCGATTAATTGGGAACTGGGAAGCTTCCTTAGAGCTTTGAGCATAAATACGGTCATTTTGTTTGTTAAAATGTTGCTCAATTGTAAAAAAATTCACATCCGTAAACAAATTTTTCTGTGACCTTCCTTTGCGTACCGCTTCAGTAGTTGTTTCGATTTTACCACCCTATTGACCAGTGCATCTCTTAAAATACGCGACATGGTTCTAGGTGCTATCCTTATTTCCCGAGATAAAATCTTTTGCTTTCAGACAGGATTTCTTCGAATTCTTTCCCTTACTGCTTTGACCAACTTGTTCGTACGAACACTACGTGGGGTCAGATCTTTCTCTGTGACAAACAGAGGAAGTCTCATTGTACCTATTAATAGCCCGATACAGAAACATTTGACTAATAGGTGTATCGAGAGTTTTAAAAATTGCATTTGGCTCCATACCTACTTTGTGTAATGCAATCACAGCGATTCTGTTCTCTTTATCATCCCACTCCATTTTAATGTCGCAAAATATTGTAAAATTTATTGGCGCCAAAATGAGAAAACACAATGAACACTGGTATAAAAATGACAGATTCCAAATTCAAATGTAATATCTTTTTAATTTTAACAGTATTTATGGCCTGACTAAGCATATGTAGATACTTGCTATATTTTTTTATATGTCAGCACAGAATATAGCGACTACGTTATCGACTATCTTAACTTGTTATTAGTAGGTATTTTAAAATGTACTGAATGGCTTAGTACTTAATGAATAAAATAAAAATGAATAATTATTGTTACCTACAATATGTCTGTAGCCATACAATATTTTAATAACTGTCTGAAGCTCATAGTTATAACACATAAACTGTAATGGTATAATATCATCATATAAATATCAGCTTCAGATAGTCACTATTCCACCAAAAATATTCTGTAAAAAAAACTAGCCAAGTCTCGATGGAGCTGCTTGATTATCTCTTAAAAGTAATGTCATCTAGACAAAGTCGTGCCAAGTCTAAGGTTCCTTACTCCTATTTCTTTATTATTATAGTTAATGTTGTGTGACTTGTACCCAATAACATACAAAGAATATTGAATCTTAAGTATTATCCAGTAAATGTTGTTGTAAAGTAATCGCAGTACCTTAGACTTGGCAGGACTTTGTCTAGATTTCATTTCTTTTTAGAGATAAACAAGCAGCTCCATCAAGACTTGGCTAGTTTTTTTCAGAATGGTTTTGGTGGGATTTCACTTCTTTTTTTAGAAACGTGGGCTTTATACGTTAGTAGGTACAAGTCAACGGCCAAGTCACACAACATTAACTATATTAATAAAGAAATCGCAGTAAGGAACCTTAGACTTGGCTCGACTTTGTCTAAATTTCATTACTTTTTAGAGATAAACAAGCAGCTCTATCAAGACTTGACTAGTTTTTCTTACAGAATGTTTTTGGTGGGATTTCACTTTGTATTTTGTAGAAAAGTAGGCTTATTGATTTATTCTTTCTGATTCTTATACAGTAGCAACAGATTTTCGTATTGGCCATTCACGTTCATTATTTTAATATTAATTGATAAAATGACATAGGCATCCATCCAAAGTTTTAGTATGGTTTTAAATTACTTGTTTTAGGTCTTTGAGCAAGTTAATATGACAAACGTTTTAAACACTTACACACACACCCGCGCGCACATTCATGTGTGCTTCCTAGTTTTTATAGATTTCCCTTTATGTGGCTATTAAGCCCTGTGAGTTTATGGGAAGTACTAGTTCTATTTTGATGATCATGAAATCACCTAGATTAATAATTCTGTCTATGTCACATTCATATGGACCTAGAGATAAATAAATAATGTATCACTGTTCTTATAGTTGAAATAATTTAAAGAAAATAATAGAATACTAGAAAAATGAAATTTAAAGATACGTAGTATGCATTCTTATTGCTTCAAAGTAGAAGAATTTTGAAATTAATTCTTGTTGTTAACTGTTTAGAAATTACATTATACAACCATATCAAGATCTTTAAGTAGAAATAGGATTACATCCTAGATTAGGTGTAAAAATAAAAAATGTATCAATTTTACTAGTTACCTTTAAAATGTTTTGTAAATATATAATCAATATTTAGTAGAGTATTTATATAAGCATTAATTTATTATATTACTTTTGAGTGTGTATAGTAGAGACATGATTTATCTATCTGCAGAGACGTTCGTAAATGTAGAGACAATTTTATCGTTAATTCGCTTGATTACTTATACATTAGTCGCTACAATACATATAAAATAGATCTTAAATATAAGTACCTACCGAAATATTCAAATTATATTAGAAATGTAGGAAAGTTTAATTTAATGTTTAGAAGAGTTTTGTTGCATTTGTAACACTCCGAATTTAATCCGCGTTATAAATAGTGAATTATGTGTTTTAGGTGATCTCGCACTTAGTTTAGATAGTTATATGGGATTCAATTATGAAATAGAAAACAAAAGACGTCAAAATACCATAAGATATCATCTATAATTTTTTATAATTAAGTTCAAAATTGTAGTAAATTTAAGTATCCAAGATTGATTAATGTAGGTAGACTTAATTTGAATATATTTTTATAACAAATACTTAAGTGTATTATCATTAATATCTATGTTCTCAATGTGGTCTCCGTCAATACAGTAATTTACTCAAAGTTCATTCTTTATATTTGTTACCCTTTTATCCCGACATCTTTAGCCATGCAGTGCTATTTTACACAACTCTACAATCACTGGGAAGGCGCTTGTAAAGAAGACTTTCAAAATCATAATGTGTGTTCGTATTCCAGTGTCTAGTTTAGGGCCTTCTTGGCGACTAAGACTTACACACGCAAGGTGACTTGACCTTATTCTTCCGTAAACAGTGGTAGGCTTTGCCTGCCACTTAATGTCCCGAAAAGAAGAGAAAATGTAACGAAGATCAATGTACCTCTACCTGGTAACCTCACTGTCATGGTATATCTCTTAGAGCAAATCTACTAGAGCCATTTTCACCTAGCGCTATCTAACCTTGATGATTGAAACATATTAATATATACTCACTGTTGTACTCAGTGTATGGGATAAAAAGGCAGGAGTTTTTGGTGACTATCCACCTTATAAACATGCTGGATTTACACTATACCTATATAAATTAACTATTTAAGTCAGTGTATTGTTGTGACGAATTTTTCGTAAACTAAATAAATAAATAAAATAAAATATTATTTTATTTTCTAGACTGTATTCACATACAAAATTAATTTTCTACGACAGAAACACTTAGCCACACTTTTCCTTGGTTATTGCTAACAGTGCCTAAAAGGATTAACGAATTTCATTGTTCTTATATGGCGTACAACTACATAATACCTATTTAATAAATATTATTTGTTAAAATATTTTTTATATACGAGGGTGAATCAAAAAGTACTTAGAATGAATACAAAAAGAATAAAATTTTTAAACAAAAATATTTTATTTTTCTACGTAATCAACTTTTAATCTAATATACTTAGAATACCGCATCTCCAACTTTCTTATTCCTTCCGCAAAAAAATCATTTTCTCGACTATTAAAAAACTCCTCTACGGCAGTCATAACCGCGTCATCATCGTCAAATTTAGTACCACGAATATGCTCCTTTAATTTTGAAAATAAGTGAAAATCACTCGGGGCTAAGTCAGGAGAATATGGTGGGTGATCAAGGACTTCGAAGCCGAAGCCAGCAATGCGGATTGCGGTGAGCGCAACTTCCGAACGATGAGGTGGAGCGTTATCCTGGAGAAACAACACGCCCGATGACAATTTCCCACGACGTTTTTCTTTAATCGCTTTTTGTAATTTCGGGATTAAGTTAGCATAATAGGATCCAGTTATCGTTTGCCCTTTGGCAAGTAATCAATAAAAATAATTCCTTCACTATCCCAGAATACCGAGGCCATAACTTTGCCAGAGGAAGGAGAAACTCGAAATTTCTTCACGGGAGGTGAGGATGGTCGTTTCCGAGACATGC
>LUGF01042017.1:278282-297652 GCA_001625245.1 Calycopis cecrops
CCTATCCACCTATCTGGATATGTATTATTTAAATGTTCCCTTACACGAAATGCGTAATGTGCTAGACACCCATCATTTTGTAGCTACATCTCGTTTCTTATCTATTATAGGGAGCAAACGAGCAGGTTGGTGACTACCATCGCCCATAGACATCCGCAAAACTAGGAGACGACAAAGGGTAAATTACTAGGAGATACTTTTTAGTGCTAAACGCTCAAACTTGTGTCTTCTGGGGGATAAAACGGACTAAATTTAGTCGGCCCAAAAAAAACAAACTTCTGTTGGAAGTAGAGACTGGACAATAAGGCCTCGACTTCAGACAGAAGTTTTTTCCGATACTCTTTGACAATCACTGCAACAATTCACAGCGGAAACCGTACTGGTAGTTGATAATTATTTGGTGATCTACGAATGGCAGAAGCTAGTAGTTGGTTATAGATTCCATAACTTGGGAAATCAAGGGGTTATCGCAATGAAAATGAAATGAAAAAGTTTTTATTCAAAATAGAATTACAGGAATTACTTTTTGAATTTACACTAATTATGGTACATAAACAGCCTGGGAGGAGGATACTAATCCCAAGATGTGGTATCTGTCATAAAATTACGCACGCTACCCAGGAACCTGGTTGGCTCCCGGGTACAGTGTCGAGCTCGACAGCTGGGTTGCCCCTACTGACTAAACCCCTGCAGGTGCCTTCAGCTGCTATAATTGGAGGGCCCCGGATCTAAAAGCAACAGGGCCCCTCCAGCAGCAGACTTCTCCTTGGGGACTTTCCGGCTGCCTTTAACAGTCCCTACTCCACGTTGGAACCGTGCAATGGGATCAGGTTCCCATTTTTTTTTGACGATATAAGAGGGCAAACGAGCAGCCGAGCCATTTTCATGACTACCGACGCCCACAAACATCCGCATAGAGGCTATGCGCTGCCCTCCTTTCTCCTCCCACCTCCATGGGCCACCGGCTACTTACACACCGCACGAAACGCGGCAGCACACAGCTGACACTTTACGCCAGTCTCGTGTAAGCGAGAGGCACCTCCCCGGTCGTGCCGGCCCAATTCGACTGCATGCAAGCATGCAGTGTGGCACTACCTCTTACCAGAATATCCCATCCTAACCCCTGGTGCCAATGCTACAACAGAGCACACCACGCCGGTCGTCCGAATCCACGTCGTCATCTGCTGAATCAGAGGGACGGGTTGAGGACCTCCGGCATTGGCTGGTCCCATCCGCTGGGCGGCGGACCAACCACTAAACGGCCGCAGAGGACAGAGAGGACGGCAACGACACACCGCATCTCCTCTTCCGCTGCGGCCCCACCGCCAACGCATCAGACGGTGCGCCCCCGTTTGGTCGCGGGAGATAGGGTGCACGGTAAAGATATACCGAGTCACCTCTCCTTCCGCGACCCCTTCTCCATGGACGCATCCAGAGCGGGCCCTAGCGAAGCCCACTCGCCACATGTCCCCACCCCGGATCCCTCTTGGTTCACCGTGGTTGTCCCAGCCACGATTACTAAGCCCCCTCACCACGACAAGGTGGAGATCCGTCGAGGGGGATAGTATGCCTTACCACACTAAAGCTGCGTATCGACTATGCGCTCCTGGCGCGCGTGCCATGAACACCCGCGCCAAGAGTGCGTTCCGCCGAACGCGCTGCAAATATTCGATTGGTATCAACTAAGCGCGCATGGCACGCGTGGCAAGTGTTCCAGTGTTCGGTCGTTCAATATGCAGGCCAGTCGTGCACGAGCAGTGGCAGAGTTTTTAATTATTCGCAGTGTTATACATAGGAAAAAACATGACCGAAAAGTGCGTTGGTGGATGAAAGAACTGTATCGAAAAACAATGCAGTATGGAGTGACACTCATTAGAGATATGCAAAAGTTATAAATATGATCGTAAAAGGGCGATGGCGCGAAATTGTGAATCGCGCCCACTTTTGAATTTGGATGGATGGAATAAACATAATTTTTTCAACATCGTATAATGTATTGCACATTATCCTGATAACTTGCTGCTCATCACCCCGTCGATTTCAGAAGAGCTATTGCCATGCTGCATTGGAAGAGGTAGTGCCATGCATGAAGCTTGACACTATCTCTTTCTATGCAGCGGAATTGGGCCGGCACTACCGGAGAGGTACCTCTCGCTAACTTTATACCGCCGTCAAGTGGCAGCTACTGTCGCGTTTCGTGCGTGTTTGTGAGTAGCCGGTGGCCCATTGGGTGATGGGTTAAAGGAGGGCAACGCATCTACTTTTGCAGATGTTTATGGGTTTCGGTAGTCACTAAATGGCTCCGACTGCTCGTTTGTCCTCCTATGCTATTAAAAAAAATCCTACAAAGTTTAGTTAAGTCCTAGTTTAGTTAGGGGGACTCCCATTTCACTACTGATTTCTCTCCAAGCATCTTCTCTAAGTAATTTATTATGATACGAGGAACTTTTATTATTCCACAGTAGTTCTTTTGTACCATACAGCTGTATCAATTTACGACAACTTTGATTATTCATAATGGGATCGTAACAAACACAAAAAAATGCGATCCGTCTCAACTGGCGCGCACGCCAGTCGCCACGACTGATGCGTGGTAAAAAACCGACACCCGACGGAACGGACCGCTCCGCGTTCGGGCGCTCCAACGAACACAATGTCGTTCATTCAAAAATGGTAACCATTTCGCGCGTTTGGAGCGCGCGCCAATGTTCGCTCTCTTGGAGCGCATAGTCGATACGCAGCTTAACGCTCTTTAACAACCTTTTTAAATTTATTAATCGAAAGTTTTTGGACGCTTTCTGGGATACTATTGTAAAGGCGTATGCATTGCCCCCGAAAGGAATTCTTTACGTTACTAAGTCTATAAAATGGTATGTCCAATTTATGCCTGTTTCTCGTATTCCTATTATGATCATCATTTTTCGTTCTGAATTCACTTATGTTCTTTCTTACTTACAAGACATTATCCAAAATGTATTGAGAGTAACAGTCAGTATACCGATGTCCTTAAATTTATTTCTAAGTGATATTGGAGGCTAGTTGGTAAATTGCAAGAAGCACGAAAATAGTGTTTATGTCCACATCGTTTCCCCACAACAGTATGCCGTAAGACATAATTGATAATACTGTGAACGTAACTAAAATAAACTAATTTAGCAGAATATTCATCTGAGATTTGTCTAATTTTTCTAACTGTTAGTACTGCCGAACTAAGCCTATTCGCAAGCTTGGTGATATGGGGACCCCACTGTAGTTTGGAATCTAGTGGTATTCCTAGGAAAATTATAGATTATAGTTTCCACTAGATCCAGAGTTTCGCCATTTAATAGTACATTGATTGGCACCTGTCTAACATTAGGTGACTGCCTCGTGGTCTAGTGGTAAGCATGTTCAACCACAGACGTGAGGTCCTGGGTTCGAATTCCGGGTCGGACCAAAAATTGTTATTGGGATTTTTCAATTTCTAATAACAGTCCGGAATCAGGAAGTTGGCGGTGGTACCACCCCCGTACCTCGGAGAGCACGTTAAGCCGTCGGTCCTGCGCCTGATTTCTCACCGGTCGTGTCGGATTGCCGTCCCATCGGAATATGAGAATGAGGGAATAGAGAGTGCACTTCTGTCTGCGCGCACACTTGTGCACTATAATATGTCCTGCGTATCTGGCTCGTCTCTATAGAGACGGCCGCCGTAGCCGAAATCGGCTGGGAGGACATTACCTAACATTAGGTAGAGTAAATTTAATACATTTTGTCTTCTTACTATTCAGTATTAAATTAATAACACTAAACCAATGTATAATCATTAAGAGAGACCTATTTACCTCATCGCAATTAATCTGTTGTCGCTTATGTTTAATAATAAAGGACGTATCATCAGCAAATAGGACTATCTCATGATTGTCTTTAGCGAGATATGGTAGGTCATTTATATATATTAGAAATAGAAAAGGCCCCAAAATTGACCCTTGTGGGACCCCCATTTCTATTTGAGTCCCGTTAGACCTTTTTTTATTTACCTCAACCCTTTGAGTTCTATTGTTTAAATATGAAGTCAATAGGTTGAGAGCTGAGCCTCCTATACCATAATGGTGTAATTTCCTGACCAATGTTTCATGCTATACACAGTCAAAGTCTTTGGAAAGGTCACAAAATACACCTAGCGCATCCCGTGACTGCCTCAAAAATAGAACTTAGTAAACTTACACCAGCATCTGTAGTAGAGCGTCCTTTTATAAAACCAAATTGCTCGTCATATAATAAATTATTAGTATTAAAATGAGACTAACTGATTCAAAATTAATTGTTCAAATACTTTACTAAAAGTCGGTAGTATAGATGTTGGTCTATAGTTTAGAGGATCGCTACTACATCCGGATTAAAAAGAGTTCGCCGAGATTTATAAAGAGTAGTTGGATGGATCGGGGTCATCGCCTTTTTTTTTGGTCGGGTGCACTAAAACCATGTTCCAAGAGCTCGGGACGATGTCAACAAGATCAGAGTAACGAAAAAGGCCCATTAAGGCCAGTACCAACTCTGGCCTACATTTCCGCAGCATGACCGGTGTGATGCCATCGGGCTCATTCGACTTGTGAACGTCCAGAGAAAGAAGTACGCACTGCGCTCTGTCGGAACTTAATATCCAACAACGAGTAACCACACTGTGGGATAGTAGGCAGTGGAGTTCTCTGGTCGTCCAGAAAGGAGTTGGATGCAAAAAGACAGCCTAGGAAATCGGCTTTCTCTTTTGAAGTATGGGCCATTCATCATTATGATGCAGAAAAGGGAAAGATGACTTGGAAAAATTCCCTAAGACTGCCTTACTTGCCAGAATGAACTGGTTCCCGAAGGAAGGCGAACTAGTCTCCCGCTAATTTTTCTAACGTACTCGAACTTTGATTTGGCAATTACTCTTTAGTCACCTTAGGCTGTTGAATGGTGCTAAATTAGATCTATAAAATATGATCAAAGGTGCGATATAATAAATGCAGGTATAAAAGGCTACAATAGTCAATATAATAAAATTTGACTTATTAACTTTTTGGATGATAAGAGGGCTGCACATGGGTAACATTTTGCTCTTTAATGGAGCTACAATAACCCTTAATATATTTTTCTATGCTAAAATGGTAGCAAATAGGTGAATAAAAACTTTGAGCTTTAATACGAGTACTTAGGTATACAAAGACATCAGGATATACTTTTTATTCTATACACACAATTAATTAATTTTTCATGTTTATATGGGTACCTACTTTGCGAATCCATATATAGCACCGCCATTTGCAAAAGTGACGTTAAAACTGCTTTAATTAATTCAACTTTCTGAATATTGATGACGGTTATTTACTGCGAACTAGCATAACCTAACTATGCATAATATGTATTATTAACAAATTATGTAAATGCTCGTTGTCTGGTGACTATGTTATACTATAAATAATTTTAAATGTTTAGATAAGTAACGTTTGTAGATTACTTATCTAGACATGGAATTCCACTATTTCAGTACAAGACAAAAGAATTCTATAGAATGCAAATAATAGAAAAAGTGTCAGGCTGGAAAGCGGGTTAAAATTACGAAAACGCGTGTATATAAAACTTGATGAGAACAATAAGGACGATTTTGATGGAAAAATGATATGCCGGAAGAACAAGAAAATGAAACAATATGTGAGGAAAACAAAGAAAATGTGCTAATTGATGAATAAATGATGATAATGATGAAAATGATAAATGACTCTATCGCGTTCGGTCTGAAGTAACTGAATACACGTGTTACCTTTCCCCGCCCTCGTAACTCGAGATGTAGGAAAGTCTCTAATGTTATTTTCATCATTTAATTTTACAATGTTATCTAATTAATTAATTTATAATTCAAGTTACAACATGAACATTATGAATCAAAACAGTTTAAAAAACGATATTCATTGTTGCAACAACTTGTTGTAACTACTTAGTTGCAACTTTGAATCATAAATTGTAATCCAAGTAGATAAATATTTAAAGGTTGAGAATGTGAGGATACAATAACAAAATAATTTGGGAAAACAATATCTTTCCAGACTCTCGTAGCTCGAGAGGTAGGAAAGTTCTTTGTTTTTGCAAATGTTTAAAATATTGTCTAATGAGCTTGATAGCAATAATTGAGAAATATCATTGAACATTTTAACAGTATTTTAACCTGAATTAATCAATTTGTTATCCGAGTATATACAGAATTAAAGGTTAATAAAGTAAGGATATAACAACAAAACAGTTTTAGCTAACAATATGACATTAAAACAATCAAGCATTACAAACTAAGGCTGCTATCCCACTGGCGTTTTACGAGCGTTGACGTCTCTCCGACGTCTTCGTAACGTCAACGCTGCGCTGACGCAACGTTAACGTCGTGACGTCGCGTGGCAATAGTTAACGTCAGTTAAACGCGACGTTAACGTCGTGCACATGGTGCTACATAAGGCGTACAATCAGAAACAAAATTAATTCCGACGAGGAAACACTACTGTTGGCTTTACTACTTCGTCGAATATTAGGTAAAAGAAAAAGAAAATCTCATCGTCAGTTTTGGGAAAGCCCTTTATAGTTGAATCGATCACAAGAAAGTGAATATTTCGTACTGTATTCTATTAATATTAAAAATAATGAATCGGAATTTTATAAATATTTGCGAATGCCTGGGACTATATTAGACGAACTTTTAGAAGTGATTCAAAAAGTTATGTAGCACCATGTGCACGACGTTAACATCGCGTTTAGCAGACGTCAACTATTGCCACGGGATGACGCGACGTCAACGTTGCGTCAGCGTAGCGTTGGCGTTACGAAGACGTCGGAAAGACGTCAACGCCCGTAAAACGCCAGTGGGATAGCGGCCTAATATGTCCAATATCCACACATGTTTCACGCCTTGATATGTTTCCGGCGACATGTACATTATTGATAGGTATTCTAATATTTGTTATTATTACCTAATCGAAATAAAACTGCCACTAACATGGTGTAAAATATTAAAATTCTTTCTCACACATTTCAATAACATGCGTCACTTCTATGTCCATATGTTCAAACAGACTCAATTGTCGTCAAAGCGGCAAAAATCTGTTTCAATAACGCGTTTGAAGAGCCGTCTAACAATGACTAAACTTGATACGCACGTAGGACTCCGTACATTTTATATATTAAACATAAAAGAGGTATCATCACATATTTAAAATCTTTTCTGATAATTTATTGGTTCTACATTACATAGGAGTTGTTTATATGGCAATTATTGAAACACAAGTGATTAGATACAGCGCTGTGTACACTAAAGCTTGTAACATTGAAGTATTAAGGGTTTATTGACTTGGGTAAAGAACCCTAGCATGTACATATACCGACAGAAATTTTTAAACATAAACGGAATATTTAAATATCACTTAATATTTTCTGCTTTCAGTACGTGCCAGTTTGCTGAACCAAGTGTGGGTTTCAAGGTAGTTTCAATGACGACAAGACACCGCAACTTGTTCTTCTGTGCAATATTTCTTGGTAGTGTTTACCTTTTTTTACCCATTGGTGATATAACGAGAATAATAGTATGGAACGACAACATAATTTTACCAGGCGAACACACCCGAAATTTCAATGGGAAGAAGAATTCAAATAATGAAGGATTTACAATAAAGACTGAAGGTTGCACCATTCCTCTTTTGCATCCGTATGACGATACCGTAAAGCCATTTGTTGAATACCCAAATCCAGATGAAGTGTGTCCTAATGCTTCCATAGCATTTCTTGACAGTAACAGAACTCATATATGGGTAAAAGAAGAGAATAAAAGAAAGTATAATTTAAGTGACAAGGACCATGTGACATGCTGTTATCAATTGTTTTATCGTCCTGTATCAATAAAAGACATTGGCTCTTCGAAAAACGATGAGCGCGTACAATATAAAGATTGCAAGTATTTTCAAACTACTATTAAAGTCACGGGCGAATTTGTAAGAGTAACGTGCAGCATAGGTGATATAGACTTTTATAAACAATATTATGTATTTGCACAAAAAAAAGTACATTCCAGTGATTCTCGTTCTAACGAAAAGACTAATTTAACATATAATGTCATTGTAATGGGATTAGATGCTATGTCAAGAATGAATTTTCACCGAACAATGCCAAAAACCTTAAAATTGTTAAAAGACAATGGTGCTATTGAATTGCTAGGATACAACAAAGTAGGTGATAATACATTTCCAAATCTTATACCTATGCTCCTGGGTATTTCCGACAAAGAACTGAAAATGACATGTGCTCCAAGCAAGAAATCTACATTCGATAACTGCCCCTTTCTTTGGAAACAATACGAGGAAGCAGGATATTATACAGCTCTTGGTGAAGATAGTTCATGGTTAGGTACCTTTAATTATGCAAAGCGCGGTTTTCTAGGAACTCCCACGGATTATTATATACATACATTTATGAATGAAGCCGAAACCGGTATTGGTTCTGTTAAAGACTTTAATTCGTATTTATGTATGAATGAAAAATATTTTTATGAAGTTCTGTTAGACTACATAAAGGACCTTTCAATTTCTCTAGTCTCAGAGAAACTATTTGGATTCTTCTGGGAAATATCCATGAGTCACGATTATTTAAATTATCCGATGTTGATAGACGATAATTATGTAACATTTTTACGCAACCTACAGAACATGAAATATTTAGATAACACTATACTCTTGTTGGTAAGTGATCATGGAATAAGATGGGGAAAAATAAGGTCTACAAAACAAGGACGTCTAGAGGAGCGCCTACCTTTCGTCTACATGCTGCTACCTCAAAAGTTTCGAACAGACTATTCCGAAGCTGTGGAGAATCTGAAAATAAATACTAGACGACTCACCACGCCCTACGATTTGTATGCTACACTTGCTGACTTAATAGACATTAGAAAAATCGAAAATAAAAATATCATATTAAGAAAAAAACAATTGTATAGTCATGACAGAAGTATAAGTTTATTTTTACCGATTCCAACTAATCGCACATGTGCGATGGCAGGTATTGAAGATCATTGGTGTACTTGTCACCAAAGTGTTAGTATTTCCACTGACAGTGCTGAAGCTATAGAAGTTGGTCACATGTTAGTAAGACAAATTAATATTCAGCTACAGAATCATAAACATTGTGCAAAACTTAAGCTCACTAAAATATTAGAAGTAGATAAAGTAGAAGCAGGTACTCCTGATCATAATTTAAAAGGATGGGAAGAATATATGGTGGTTGTTCAAACCCATCCTGGCAATGGCTTATTTGAAGCCACATTACGTCACTACACCACAGAATGGACACTAGCTGGTACAATCAGCCGACTCAATCTTTACGGCGATCAGAGTCATTGTGTTCAAGATGCGCGTTTAAAACTATACTGTTTTTGTGAATAGAATCCGTGGGCACAAGGTTAGTAATTAAACTGATAGGAGTTATTGTGTCATGTGGTCGGCAATTAAATGCATTGTGGATAACATTTAAAAATACCTAATTAATTTCAAACGAGGTAGCTAGAAATAAGTCTCTAAGTAGGTACTTTAAAATTAGTTAGGTAGGTACCTTTAAATTTTATTCACAATGCACTTAATTGGCGGAGGACGTCCACTGCCGGACGGACATCTCACGACTGATAATAATTTGTGATGAGAGGTAGAAAGGTATGTCAAAGTTTTGTACGTCTCTTTATTGTATACTAGTTGTGCCCCTCGCCACTCGCGTTTAATTTCCATATATACTTCAACACCCCATTTCACCCCTTGGGGGTTGAATTTCTAAAAATTTTGCGGATGCCTACATCATAACATCTACCGGCATGCCAAATATCAGCCCAATCCGTCCAGTGGTTTGGTCTGTGCGTTGATAGATGACTATGTCACCTTTAAGTTCTATATATATGTAGGTATACTAGTCTAGTTTATGTGCTGACAGTTGCAGACTTTGCAATCAATAGGATGGAGTCAAACCTTTATGGTGTTTGCATATTATACAAACTCGACGCTGACTCCACTCCTACTCATCTCGACGTATGCGGATTGCCATACGTCAAGCTGGGTTGGAGTCTAGTCAGCGTCGAGTCGGAGTTGAGTTGGAGTGGAGTCGGCGTCGAGTCGGCGACGAGTGGTTATAATGTGCGAACACCTTTAAACGACCAAAGTGGTTTATATATAGAATAAATATTACATTAACCATCTTATTAATAAAGATGGAATAACTATATCCAAGTAATAACCTAGTAATAAACTGACATCTGTCAAATTCCATGCTTTTTTTGTGTTTTTTATTATGGAATTTGACAGATATCAGTTTATTACAAGGTTATTCCTTGGATAGAGTTATCCTATGTTTATTAATAAGGGGGTTAGTGTTTCCGTTGACGTTCATGTCAATGCAAAAACATATTTTAAATGTCATTACTTCGTTTTCGAGTCAAGGGATAGAAGAAATGCCTCTATTAGAGATCTGATCATCGTAGAAGCTAGACAATATAGGTACCTATTGTAGGTATGTGTTTGCATTTTAGGAATGAGCAATACCTTAATTACCTTTATCTACACTAATGTTGTAACATTCTACTTATGTTTTCAATACTTGACTTATAATAACTACTATTATAGCTCAGACAACAAAAAACTCAATTTAAGCAATTTGACATGATGTTATAATATCCAAATCGATATCGTAAAATCTCATTATAACACTGTGTGAGAGCGAGAGAGAGGGAGTGAGTGGTGAGAGAGCCTTATCTCAAAATCCTTAACAGCGCTCCTGATTGGCCCTGCGCGCGCTGCAGCTGCGCTTTCATTGGTTAGATTTTAATGTCGTCGAGTTCGCTGTGACGTAGACATGAATTTAATGTTTCGCAATATTTTATTAATTGATTAATTGCATTAGTGAAGATAAAGTAGTGTATGCAACTGCATATAACACGGGTATTAAAACACTCGTGTTACTATTTTGAAACTCGCGTTCGCTCGTTTCAAAAAATCACATTCGTGTTTTAATACCCTTCATTATATGACAGTTGCATAAACTACTATTTATGACTCAACTCTTATGACTTGCCCGAACGTCCTACTTATTTAACCATCACTATTTCTATGTTGTGTACTATGTAAGCAATAACAAATTGTCAGTTTTATAAAACGAGGATTGTCTTGAAATTCAGCTTCAATTAATTGTATAAGGGGGTTATCGATTACTTATATTGTTACATAATAATTATATAAAAAGTACGAGCTCAATAACAATCAATTAATTATTAACCGACTTCAAAATATAAAAAAAATAGATTACTTTGTAGAGAACGCGCTAGTAGTAGTAAACAGTTCGTTTACTACTACGCTTCATTTTAATCCATTTTTGTAGATACGTATTACTCGGATGAAGATGAGATCGATATTAGTTGCCGTTATGCCGTTTATAAATATTGTCTATTGTTATTTTATTTATATAATAAACTAGCTTCCACCCGCAGCTTGGCCCGCGTAGATTTCGGACATATATACATATAAACCTTGTTTTTAAATCACTCTATCTAATAAAAAAAATCATAAAAATCTGTTGCGTAATAATTTTAAAGACCTAAGCATAGGTATAGACACACAGAGTCGAAGACTTACTTTGTTTTGTACTATGTAGTAATGACACCGTGTTTAATAACAAGGTATTTCTTATATAACTAATTACAATACCGTGTCTTTATGTAGGTACAGTAACACCATCGTTAAACAAACAGTTGTTCAAGGCACAAGGTGTTTGGGTTTCTAAGCAGAACACGACAATGCGAAAGTAGCATTTATGACAAATTATTTTTATAAGATCTCCAGGTAAACTAGGTTATGAGTTTACTATGTACATTTAAATATAAATTGTGTCAGAAGTAATAAGTAATGATTTGAATAAATGAGTTAAATGAAATGTCTATAGTCAGCATCATAAATAGCTGACTGTATATAATATGCTTACTAACCTATTTCAAAAACATGATAAACAACATATCTGCATTTTGTAGCTACTTAACGGGTTTTAAGTTTTGACACGATACGATATTTATTAATTTTATTATTAATTAAACATATAATAATTTGATACATATACGACACCAGCCGTGGTCACCAGCCGACTGGAGTGAAGTGATGACCGCTGCTATGACGTGAGATTGATGCAAACGAACCCCCATGATAAATGAGAAATAGGCATACCTACTCTCACTTTGTCTGATTCACGTAAAACGTTCGAAACACCGCGGCACACACAACTCACTGTATCCGCAGATAGATCCGACGTTAAAAACCGAGGCTTAAATTTGTTAATTATAGTATGATAATTTAAAACGATCCTCCCGACTGAAAGTTTTATTCTTTTTTATTTCTATTGCTTCCCGGACCATCCTTGGATAGTACTGACGGTCGGTGGAAAGGATTTTGGGTTTGGGGAACTGTATCCTGTGATTCGTACCCACAGAACACTTTTACCCTAAAGGGTTCGTACCTGCATATAAAAGGTGTTCAGCTATGGCGGATTCATTCGTTTGGAGGTTTTTAACTCCGGTCCGTCCGGTGGTTGTGCATTTTGTTTGGCCGACGTACGAGCTGCCGCAGCTGCAGTGCAGTTACTTTGATTAGCATCGGCAGTCTGCAAGGGAAACACATCATTCGGTGTACCTACGTAATAGGTGCGCTATTTTAGACGGTGGAAAAAATGTTTTTTAATTTTGTCCGTCATCCCCTTCAAGTATGGCAGAAAAGTTGGTTGCCGGTTTACCTCTGGAAACTTCTCCCTCTTCTTGCGAAGCCTTTTTTATTTACTCGTAAATATCGTGTAGTGTAGTAAAACCCGTAAAGTACCTAACTACAATATTATGTGTAACAAACGATAATGCGGCAACAATATCAAAATTGAAATTCAATTTCGTAAATATTGGGATTTTGTATTGAAGATGATACCTTCAAAGTATGGTACCCGTTACTCTACTTACAATGCTGCATCATTTACAGCATTATAAGTTAAATAAGAGATGCACCTATGCATGTGAAAGAAAACGCATATGCAATTATGTCAATCAGTGCCGGAATAACCACGAACAAACGTAGCAATAGCAAAATCTATCTACATAGCCTACGGGACCTACTGCAAGCTGTGGGACTTTAATATAATCAATTATCAAACTGATAGCAAGTGTAAGGAATAGATTTTGCTACATGCCCAGTGCTAGCTTAATTCGGCATTAACATCAATGAATTACAAAAGTAAAAATTGTGAAAATTGTGTTTTGGAGTATACACTATAACACTACGTAACCATATTAAATTAAGTACAAATAATGATTTTCTATATTAGAAAATACCTAGATTATGTGTACCTTTATGAACATGTTTAGTACAATGTTTTAGACTTTTCTAAGTTGAGTAATTAAATCCTTTACAAAATTTGGAAATTTTACTTTTTAAATCTTTGAAAACCCCTAATAATAATCCAAATAACTGTCCCATCTTATACAGTTAATCTGGAATACTAAAAGATTCCAGTAGAGGAAGAACCTGGGTGAAATTTAGCCCCAGGCATAAAAAGGGGACAAAAGTGTATGTAGCAATTTTTTTCTATTTAGAATTGGGAGACGTTCCATCAACGAAATACAGACGTAAACTGTTCGACATTCGAAAAAGTCGCATTTGACAGTGTTATCTAGAATTTAGAATTACCTACAAAAAAGAAGAAATCCCTCATATAGTTTTCGTATATTTACGCGAATGTTGCTCATGATTAAGATTCTTTAAACGGATTCTATCGCGTTCGATGCAAATATCCACTTGCAGAATATGACAAAACCTCCCAATTATCATTTTTTTTGGCTTCCCTTAAAAAACTTAATCGTTTCAAAACTATGTCGTAAGTCGTAACGTTATAATATAATTTTTCTTTTGTCGGTTTCTTGTATGAAAATCCAATATTTTTTTAAATTTTCGATAGAGCAGTTTTACCTCCAATAATCGAAATCGCTAATGTGAATCGCTTGTCTTCCTCGGTGAGGTTTGATCGTACTGTTATAATAATATGAAATTAATCGCATATTATTATCAAATTATAATCATTGGAAAGAAAATCGTATTATTTTATATCAAGTATAATATAACAGCAGATTACGTTATAAATAGTTATATTGTCTGTTATTTTTGTCACGTCACTACAAAAGCAGAGTCTTGACACAACTTTCTAACCGCGCTTAGTTTAAATTGATAAAATTTTGTTTTCCAAGTTATTGAAAGGTAAAATTATAACATTGTCGGTTGACATAATACCATTGTTAATGCCGTTAGGACAACGTAGTAACAACAATATAGTAACAATAAATATAGCAATAATAATTTTATCGTAAAGTTAGACGCCATTTCAAAGCTACGTCGTCAATTCGGTCACGTCACACGTGTCAGGAACGCATTCTCTCAGCGGCCGGAGTTTATACTATATTATTATCTATATACATTATTATTTGTTGATAATACTAATAGATTATTTTATATTTTATATAATTTGTATGAGAGAAGGTGTGAGGAGTATAGGTATATCAGGGGACTAACGAATTGATAGACTCGTTCATTGCGGAGGTTTTGTCATATTCTGCAAGTGGATATTTGCATCGAACGCGATAGAATCCGTTTAAAGAATCTTAATCATAAGAAATCCCTCAACCATCACATAATAAGGGGATTTCAGCTTTAGTGTCGCACGAGAATGACAGATTGATTATAAAAATGCATTCTTGTTATTTTATATTATCTAGCTCATTTAACGTTCTTGTACAGTTTGGCAATTTTTCACAAATCACAATATATTAAGCAGAGGCACTCTGTGTTAAAAATGCAAAGCAACCATTGTAATATCATTTGTTAAGATAGAAAATATTTATATTAAAAAGAAGGTAAAAATTTCGTCTTAGATGTTGATGACTTTTTTTACTCATTTACTCATTTATCACTACGAATGACGAGGCGGTATGCCTTGAAGCTATAGCCTGCCAATAAAGAGCGAAGATAATAAAAAAAATCATTTGTAATCTGACATGGCATTTGGATTGTTTTCACTTTCATTTTTTATTACATAAAATAAAAAGATGTTTAAACGGAAAATGTTTTATATCTTAAATGTGTAATAAACAAAAATAAAATGTCTTCTTTAATACGACTTATATATCGCCAAGGCCATTATTTTCAAAATATAACCAAACCGGTTAAGTGGAGCGGTAACAGTTGTTTTTCGATGAGAATTGTATGCTACAACGCCAACTGTAGACGATTTTTAATAAAACCTTTGCTAGAATATAATAAATTTAGAATTTTGCCAAATTCAGCGAGACACCTTACTGCCATTAATAATGAAAATCCCACGCCAGACCCTAAACCCCAAAAGCCTAGTCTTATTCAAAGATTTAAACAAATGTCTAAAGATTATTGGTATGTAGTATTACCTGTACATTTGACTACATCTGCAATTTGGTTTGGCAGCTTTTACTACTGTGTTCAAAGGTAATATTTGTATGATGATGCAATTTTTGAACTTAGTTATGTTATGACAAAATAAATATTTAAAATATCTGTTTCAGTGGTGTAGACGTTATATACTTGCTAGAGTCATTGGGCATTAATGAAAACCTATTAAAACCAATAAAGGAATCTTCAGCAGGATATTTTGCTCTTGCATTTGCTTTATATAAATTAGCGACTCCATTACGATATGCTGTTACTGTGGGTAAGTAACTTATTTATATATTATGAGTGTGTCTTGCAATTACACCTGCAGAGCTGGATTAAAATACGTCTACACAAACTTCGAATTAAAAGGGGGGAGGGGGAGGATTCCTTCATACCCCACCTAAAGTCCCCAAGTGTGGAAATAAATAACAAAAAATTGTAGTAAAAACTAATAACCTAACCCAAAAATGTACTTAAATGCATAAAAAAAATAGTAGTGATCAATCCAAGTATAAAATGGCCAAGTGTTTAGAGTTCTATTAAATAAATAACCTAACCCCCGAAGCGTAGCTCTTGCCTAAACCAAAAATTTATATTAAAACAACTAAGCGTGACGGGAAAATTATTGGTTGTAGAAATTTAAAATATTTTTTGGTAATGCAGGAGCCCGCTTGGCACAACCGGGTAGTGTCAGACTTGGCAAGTAGGTTGCCCTTACCAACGAAACCCCTGCCCCCAGGCCCTGGATCTACAAGCAACAGGGCCCCTCCAGCGACGAGCTGGCCTCAGCCAGACTTCTTCTCCTTGGGGACTGTCTGGCTGCCTTTGAACAGTCCCAACTCCAACTTTGGAACTGTACAATGGGGTCAGGTTGGGAACCTTCCTCTGCAGCTCCACCGACAACGCATCTGACGGTGCGCCCCAGTTAGCTTGCGAGATACAGGATGAACAGCAACATCACACCGAGACACCTCTCCTCCCGCGATCCCTCTATAGACCCATCTAGAGTGGGGAAGTAGTTGGGGAAGCTCACTCGGTGCGTGCACCTGGGATCCCTCTTGGCTTCACCAAGATGGCTCAAGCCACGGATACTTAGCCCCCTCACCACGACAAGGTGGAGATCTGTCGAGGGGGGTCTTACAAAGCCTAAATCTGTATAATCCAACCCTCAAACCCCAATATTCATGTAGATATATTCTAATGCCAACCCTTGCTTTTTATTCCGCATTATAATCTATAATTGTGACAAATACATACATACAACTTTTGTATGTATGTATGTATGTATTATGCCCAATAATGGGACACATAATATGGGGCTTGATATAATAATAATAATATTAGTATGATAATAATTAGAAAAGGTATTACAATTCTGCTTTCTGTAAGTTCCTGGTGGTTTAGTTTTGTTTGGCAACTGTCTGTATAGCCACTACACAGCTTTCAGCAGTCTGTGACTAGTAAGTAGTAGCATTGGTAGTCACTATCTGGCTAAGACTGCTTGTTTGCTCTCTTATGTATTTATAAATTGTCTAGTATGTATTTCAAAATTCTAGGAAGTATTTAATGTATCAAAGTGCATTGTGGTTGAATTGGACAAGCAAAACCAGAGTACCTGCTGTTCACATGATATTGGCATAAATTGGCAGTAGTGCTGTGATGTGTCACTTTCCAGTGGCCCATGGAGGGCAATTATTTACATGCAATTAATTATTACATACAATTAATGCAAAATTTTCAGTGTTATCTTGTTAACTTAGAGGATTATATTTTTAAGGTGGAACAACCTTTGCAATTAAGAAATTAACTGTAATTGGGTGGATCAAGCCTATGCCTTCACCAGAAAGGCTCAAAGAGATGATACAAGAAAAAAAAGAACTGTTTCAAGAAAAAAAAGACAATATACAAGATAAATTCACAACAAGTAAGCAACATTACCAGACTCAACTAAAAGAGAAAAAGACTCAAGTTCTGGAAGAGATGAGAAGATACAAACAGGAAATAAAAAATACTAAAAACAATGCAAAGAAAACGTAAAGAGCATGTTTACATTTTCTTTTATGCATATATTTAGATTTTATTATAATGTTAAATCATATAACTTTTATGTTTCATATAATTTATTATCGATATTTATATAAATATAGAGCATATTAACGAAATGACATTTATTCCATCAACACAATGTAAAATAATCACATTATCATTGTCCAAATTTACAAATAAAACAACATAATTACAAGTAAGTACCTATATAACAAGACAGCAACAGCTGGAATGTGAATTATGGTGCTAAATATTTTACTAGTTTTATATAAATTTATAAAAGTAAGGAAAAATGAATGGTAATGTGACCAGATGTGCTGTCTAGTACAGAAATATATAATTAATAAATGCATCAATATCCATTTTGTTAGTTAAACTATGTTATGGGCTTAATAAACAAGAATACAAATCAGTAATGCATCTGTCAACAACTATTTATAATATAAGGTCCATGTTTATTTCAAATCCAATGTATATCAATCTTAACCAAGTATCAAGAAAATAAGATTTATAAAAAAAATATCACCCCAAAAAGATAACACAATTTACTTAATCACACTATTTATTTTTGTCATATAATCAACACATTTTGAATAGTATATGACATGTCACCCAGCTAAGTTATCAGTGTATCACAATGCTTGGACACTGAAGTTATAAATCGTAGACTTACTGCAAGAACTCATTAACTGACATTTACAAAACTATGAAAAATCAATTTTTTCATTAATTTTTCATTATTAACACTGTTATTAATAAATAAATAATTGATTTCTCAAAGATTTTTGTAAATGTCAATTATTGAGTTCTTGCAGTTAGCCAACGAAATAATCATTGTCAGATTCAACCTGTCATGTTTTGCTCGAATTTGGTAGATAAAAAAGCCTAATTTAATCCCAAGTTTCATTGTAAATTGTAGGTAGGTACAGAATATGTCACTTTTACTTATTTTCATTATGTTCCAGTAAAATATGCAACTAAACAAAGTAAACTATTGTTAAAAATTATTATAGAAGTTTTTATTTATAACCCTGCAAATCCCTGAAAATAATGTTTTAAACTAAATCATCACATGCATAGACCAATATTATTGTAAACTGTTCTTATTTAATTTTCCTTATTAATTAAAATTGCCCTTAGACTTATAGTTGTGAAGCAACAAACTTATCAAAATTTACAAACACAATCGGCTAAAGTAAAAGTTACCACTGCTAAAATCCCCCAATGCAAACCTGTAACAGTTTGATTTATAAGAATATTTTAAGGTAAATTTTACTAAGAGTAGTTTTGAATGCTGTCTTGAAAAATTAAAATTATTTTCTAATTTAAAGCTATTATAGTAAACATGTTATTTAATTTGTTCATTAAACATTCCTATCAGACTCACTCAAGTCCTGTCTACTTATTATGATATAGCAATTATCACGTTAATCCTAACATCAATTAATCTGCCTAACTTGCAGGAGAACGACAAATTTTTCTTAATATTTACTTCACAGAATTTCTGTAAGGTACAACAGACATACAATAATGAAAACATGGGAAACAGGCAAACATGAATTTAACCCATGTATTGATAAGATGCTGGAGATAGATGTGGAGCGGGTGATTTCCCAGGACCCCCGGCAGCACCGATGGTAGCCAAATGGCATGCTCTACACATTAATTTACCTGAAAAATATTAAAAATATAAACAAATGTAAATTGAATGGAAAAGTTCAAGATTTATTGACGTCAATATATGACATTAATTATTTCGGTTAAATATTAATTTTTTTAGTTGTTCTTATTAGTACAAAATACTAGTTGCGAAGATCGCCT
>LUGF01042017.1:308515-322657 GCA_001625245.1 Calycopis cecrops
GTAAATTTGATACGTCACATTTTATTTCATTCTTGTCCCATATATTCCGTTGATACATAATAGAACTTGTTAGATCTCCTGCAGAAACTTGGGTGTTTTTAGATTTCTTCTCGCAGGCTTCTGCTTTTTCTGCCCTCTTCTTTTTCAAATACTTGGCGAGGAAGGTCCGGCTATATCCTCAGAAGACATAATTATAACTATAATTAAAACCGAAAATTGTAATTAGGAGAACTGCCCGATATTACTTGCTCCACTGTGATGAAAACTTTTCTAATACCTATTCATTCTTTATTAGTGATGCCAACCAAAATCATAAATATAATGAACGAATGAAATAAATCGTCCTCGTTTAAAGATAACGCTTCCGAAAATTCATCATCCTCTTCATCTCCTAACACACGAAGTAGTTCTTCAGTGGTCATTTGACTGCCAGTCATTTTTAATTAAAATTCGCACATCTAATATTAACTCACTCATACACTCGACGTAAGTCACTAGCAATCTCTCGTAACGCTAATGACGTCACCGCTTGTCGTGTATTGCCGACTGTGGCGTACAAGGTACTGTTAAACGCACGTTTCATGGGGATGTGCGTGAGTAGACTAAAAACTATCGATCTAAGGATATAAATAATGATTTTTTTTCACAATTTTATAAATATTATGCATTACGAATGTTCAAATACGAATAGTTAACACTAAAAATAATTATCGTCGTAATAGTATAGTATAAGTAGGCTTCTTTTTAAAAAATATTGTATAAAATTGAAATAAAAGTTACTTTATTTATCGACACCTTACCCTTCCCTGCTGTCGGCTCTACACGACGGTGGCGTGAGGAGCAACACCTTTTTACGGATTTCGATTACCTATTTTTGATTATTGTTTTTTCTAATGAAATGAAAGTAATAAATATATATCTTTGTGCCATTTAACAATAACATCATTGTAGTTTAAAATAAAAGAAAAAGAAACACTGAAATCTTAATTTAGTATATTTATTTTGCACTTAAAAAATGTTGTTTTCTTGTCGGCTATACACGACGGTGGCGTGTGGGGCACGATTTCGGTTGTCGTCTATACCCGACCGTGGCGTGCAAAAGGTTAAAATGATTTTAGATTTTAACTAACCATTAGGCGGTATTTACCATGAGACAGCTATAATCACTGTAGAAGAAACTATAAATAAAAATAGATTAATAATTTATTTATTTTATTTTATGCGATATAACGGCTAACGCAGGATATCTGGTATGTATACGGCTAACTTAATGATAAAAAATTGTTTCACTAACCATAGCTAAATAAAAGTAGCAAATCAATATAAAAAAGTGGGGCCAGGGTATACATAAGCTAATGCCGTGAAATATAATCTATATATTAATACGTGAAGAAAAAACTAAACTAAACTTACTTATAGTTTAGGTGTCAGAGAAGTGTAGAACGCTAATATATTTAGTTAATAATTACAAAAAAAGTTTCACTTAGATCGAATATCGATCTTCGCGGGTCCACTAGTAATATAAAAATGGTTAACTGTCAGCTGTCAGTATTTTTTTATTTATCAGCTCGACAGCTCGACTGGCGGCTCGCATGACGCGGGTCCGTCGCGGGTCAGTCAGCGCCATTTTGATTACCTACGTAGTTATATTTATTGTCGTCTAATTTGTACTTACTAAAGTCCATCTTAATTTTATTTCAATTATATCATATTACAAATAGATAAAGATGTATGATACTGAAGATGATCAGTATGAAGAAGAAGAAGTCGAAGAAATATCCTCGGAACTGTGGCAGGAGGCATGTTGGATTGTTATTAATGCATATTTTGATGAGAAAGGATTAGTACGACAACAACTAGACAGTTTTGATGAGTTTATTCAAATGTCTGTGCAACGCATTGTTGAAGATTCTCCTCCTATTGAATTACATGCTGAGGCACAGCATGCGTCTGGTGAAATAGAAACACCGCCTAAGTACCATCTCAAGTTTGATCAAATATATTTATCGAAGCCGACTCACTGGGAAAAAGATGGTGCACCATCGCCTATGATGCCTAACGAAGCACGCTTAAGAAATTTGACTTACTCTGCACCATTATACGTGGACATTACGAAAACCATAGTTAAGGAAAATGAAGATCCTATTGAGACTCAACATCAGAAGACATTTATTGGGAAAATACCAATTATGTTGCGTTCAACATATTGTCTGTTAAGTAATTTAACTGACAGAGATTTAACAGAACTTAATGAATGCCCTCTTGATCCTGGTGGCTACTTTATTATAAATGGATCTGAAAAAGTTTTGATTGCTCAAGAGAAAATGGCTACTAATACTGTGTATGTATTTAGCATGAAAGATGGTAAATATGCTTACAAAACTGAGATCCGCTCATGTCTTGAACATAGCTCACGACCTACATCAACTTTGTGGGTTAATATGATGGCAAGGGGTGGACAAAGTATTAAGAAATCTGCCATTGGTCAAAGGATTGTTGCTATTGTACCATATATTAAGCAAGAAATACCGATTATGATTGTCTTCAGGGCTCTTGGTTTTGTAGCTGATAGAGATATTTTAGAACATATTATATACGACTTTGATGATCCAGAAATGATGGAGATGGTAAAACCATCTTTAGATGAAGCTTTTGTTATACAAGAGCAAAACGTTGCTCTGAGCTTCATTGGAGCCAGAGGAGCTCGCCCTGGTGTGACCAAAGAAAGACGTATTAAGTATGCCAGGGAGATTCTGCAAAAGGAAATGTTACCCCATGTAGGAGTGTCAGATTTTTGTGAAACAAAGAAAGCTTACTTTTTGGGTTATATGGTTCATAGATTATTACTAGCTGCGCTGGGTCGCCGTGAACTTGATGACAGAGATCACTATGGAAATAAAAGGTTGGACTTAGCAGGACCCTTATTGGCATTCTTGTTTAGAGGCCTCTTTAAGAATTTGTTAAAAGAAGTCAGGATGTATGCTCAAAAATTTATTGATAAAGGTAAAGATTTTAATCTTGAATTGGCTATTAAAACAAAAATTATTACTGATGGTTTGAGATATTCTTTGGCTACTGGAAATTGGGGTGATCAAAAGAAAGCTCATCAAGCAAGAGCTGGTGTCTCCCAAGTATTAAACCGTTTGACTTTCGCTTCGACTCTCTCCCATTTAAGACGTGTCAATTCTCCGATTGGTCGAGATGGTAAATTGGCCAAACCCCGTCAACTTCATAATACTCTATGGGGTATGATCTGCCCTGCAGAAACACCAGAAGGAGCTGCCGTAGGATTGGTAAAGAACTTGGCATTAATGGCTTATATATCAGTTGGAAGTCAACCATCACCAATCTTGGAGTTCTTAGAAGAGTGGTCTATGGAAAACTTAGAAGAAATTGCACCATCTGCTATTGCTGATGCTACCAAAATATTTGTAAATGGTTGTTGGGTGGGAATACATAGAGATCCCGAACAATTAATGGCCACTTTGAGAAAACTAAGACGCCAGATGGATATTATTGTTTCTGAAGTTAGTATGATTAGAGACATCAGAGATAGAGAAATTAGAATTTATACCGATGCTGGTAGAATTTGTCGTCCCTTGCTTATTGTTGAAAACGGAGCATTGTTACTTAAAAAGAAACATATTGATCAATTGAAAGAAAGAGATTACAACAATTATGGTTGGCAAAATCTTGTTGCTAGTGGTGTGGTTGAATATATTGACACCTTAGAAGAAGAAACTGTTATGATTGCCATGAGCCCTGATGACTTAGCGCAAGTGAAAGAATATGCATACTGTACAACATATACACACTGTGAAATCCATCCTGCAATGATTTTAGGAGTGTGTGCCTCCATCATTCCATTTCCAGATCATAATCAAAGTCCAAGAAATACATATCAAAGTGCTATGGGTAAACAAGCTATGGGAGTATACATAACAAATTTCCATGTCAGAATGGACACACTTGCACATGTGCTGTATTATCCCCATAAACCACTAGTTACCACAAGGTCTATGGAATATTTACGTTTTAGAGAACTTCCTGCTGGTATTAATTCAATTGTAGCGATTTTGTGCTATACTGGATATAATCAAGAAGACAGTGTTATCTTGAATGCATCGGCAGTAGAGAGGGGCTTCTTTAGATCTGTTTTCTATCGTTCATATAAAGACTCTGAATCAAAGAGAATTGGAGATCAGGAGGAACAATTTGAAAAACCTACTAGACAAACATGTCAAGGCATGAGAAATGCTTTGTATGACAAACTGGATGATGACGGAATAATTGCTCCTGGTATAAGAGTGTCAGGAGATGATGTAGTAATTGGCAAAACAATAACTCTGCCAGAAAATGATGATGAATTAGAAGGTACAACAAAACGCTTCACAAAACGTGATGCATCAACATTTTTACGTAATAGTGAAACTGGCATTGTCGATCAAGTAATGTTAACATTAAATAGTGAAGGTTATAAATTTTGTAAGATAAGGGTGAGATCTGTCCGTATACCACAGATAGGTGATAAATTTGCTTCTAGACATGGACAGAAAGGAACCTGCGGAATTCAATACAGGCAAGAAGACATGCCTTTTACCTGTGAAGGACTAACTCCTGATATTATCATTAACCCACATGCTATCCCATCTCGTATGACAATTGGTCACTTGATTGAATGTATTCAAGGCAAAGTGTCATCTAACAAAGGAGAGATTGGTGATGCCACACCATTTAATGATGCTGTAAATGTACAAAAAATTTCGTCTTTACTACAAGAGTATGGCTACCACTTGAGAGGAAATGAAGTCATGTATAATGGACATACAGGAAGAAAAATAAATGCTCAAGTCTTTTTAGGGCCTACATACTACCAACGTCTTAAGCACATGGTAGATGACAAAATTCACTCAAGAGCTAGAGGACCAGTGCAAATTCTAGTAAGACAACCTATGGAAGGAAGAGCGCGTGATGGAGGATTACGTTTTGGGGAAATGGAACGAGATTGTCAAATTGCGCATGGTGCTGCACAATTTCTCAGGGAACGTTTGTTTGAAGTATCTGACCCTTATCGCATTCATGTGTGCAATTTCTGTGGTTTGATAGCTATAGCTAATTTAAGAAATAACACATTTGAATGTAAGGGATGCAAAAACAAGACACAAATTTCACAAATACGTCTCCCATATGCAGCAAAATTATTATTCCAAGAATTGATGTCTATGAATATTGCTCCCAGACTAATGGTAGTGAATTAATATAAAAAATTAGTTTTAGGTTCACTGTATTTCATTTTTAATAATAAATTCTAAAAATAAAATTTTATAAAAAATTCAAATTGAAAAATTGGACTTTTATTATCACAAATTACAACATTAAATGCAGCTTACATAAAACAATCACAATACAAAATACACTTAATCATACATTTACTTGATAATTTTATAAAATGTTCAAGACAATTTGATCATAAATTTAGAAATTAACTATTGTTTAGTGATATATTTTTATTCAATATATAATAGGCAACAATAAATAAAATATATAAGTAAACAACAGTCTAGCATCAATAAAACATGTAAAATAAATTATGTTGATGTAACAGTGATGTATTTATTTTTATAAACAAAAAAGTACACACAGAAAACATTCATTATGATTATATCAGTTCGTTAGGTAAAAATAAATATTTTAATTCATAATTTATTTTAATATACTATGTTGTCTGGTGCAAGGTAAATATGAAAAGAATTTACTGTACATAAATACTCTAATATTCAATTTAATTCATTATTATCATTGTTAGAAAGAATAATATAAAAATATATGAGGAAAGAATAATAAAAAATATAAATATAATGGGCATATAAAATTATATTTAGAGAGCGTTAGCATACTAAACAAACACTGGTATGAAGTATAACATCAAGTAGATACCTACTGAAACTTACATTAGTGCTCAACGACAAAGTGCTATCCACAATAATTTAATAGAAATATGTCTAATTTTTATTCTGTTCAGCATTAAGTTACGTTTCAAGCCCAGTTCCGTTACTAGAGCGGGGCTCACGCACATGGAGACTGGAGTAGCCATAAACAATTTTACCATTGATAAGATCTTCGGACAAGGCGCATAAAAGACTAGCTACGGCACTGTTCACACTAACGGCAGACTCAATTTTTAAAATTTTATGTCACTTAGTATTATGCACTTTACAACATAACTTACGTTTCCTATTTGTTTTTCTTCCACAGCTAATAGTGTACTAGATAATCTTAAAAAACACTTCGAGTATAAAGTTATAATAGTAAAAATACTAATAATAGTATTTTTCTGTATTACAAGATGAGGTAGCAACGGAATAAGTAATCGACTCGGTGAGACCCGTTTTCAAATATTTCTAATTAAGTAGGGTCCGTAAGTTTAGTTTGGGGCCGGTAACGCCCTCTGTTCGGCCTCGTCCTCCTTCGGCCGAGTCCACTTGATCATGGTCTCGGGAGAGCGATACAGGAACACTAGTTTAGCAAACAGGTCCTCTTCGAGCGACAGTTCGAGGGCTTCTCTTACCTTTAAATACAAATTAAATTAAACTTTATGAAGCAAAAAGTTTTGAGGAAAAGCATAAGTGACAGATTTTTTTCATACTAATCTTTTTAGTCTAGAGGTCCCTTGTCGTGTTATCATTTATCGCTCCTACTTACTAACTATTGCAGCCGAATGGGCTATTTTCCAAGTTTTCAAAAACCACTCCAGAATGTTTATCAGTGATCAAGGAACTTATACAATTTTTTGTTTTTATTTCTGTTATGTATTTATCTCAAATTTTCTAAATAAAGATTCATAATTTATAAAACCCGCGAAACGCTTCTTTATGCAAAATGGCGTTTTGAGACGTATTAGATTTGTTAGCGTTCCGAAAATTACTGCCAGTACCTACTATTTAGAACTTTTTTGTTGTTGTTGTCAGTTGACAAATCCATAAGATGGGATAAAAATTTGACAAGATGAATGAAATATATACTTTATTGTGCATATTACAGAATACAGAAAAAAGTTACATTTTAAAGTAATAACTGGTACTATACGTAGATTTCGGAACAGCATGCATGTGTTACGTCAACGTCAATTTCCCGTAGTTTCGTGTCACGTGACTTATGAATAAGAAGTAAATATTTTTAAAAATAGATTTTAATATAAAATATTGATTATATACAAATTATTTCACTACATAATATTGTCTTTAAAAATCATATTAATTGAAGATTACATTCAATAAGCTTTTATTTTTAATACTGGAAAATAGCCCATTGAGAAGGTATGACAAGGGATGTACATCTTGCTCACACCAAAGAGTTACCATCTCTGTAAACGCCAATAAGCATCCACTTAGAGGTTGTGGAGATGCGTTGTGTTTATTTCATTAGCTACTGGACACTCACAAGCTGCATGAAACACGACAATAGTTGTCGGTGCGGTATCATGTACCATTTGTATGATGTATGTCTTGCCCAATTCTGCCAAAAAGCAGCGTTACTAATTTTTAGTAGGTACATCACTTGGAAATCAGCATATGAAAAAAAAGCATTTGTAGGGCGATGCCAGTAGGAGTGAAAACTAAAAAATATTCCAAATGCTATGCTTAGCACTGGAAAGTGGAGCTACGCCAACTTTTAGCTCCACTTTCTTGTGTTACATATAGCATGTTTGCTGATGCGAATTAATAATATTTTTCCCTGTCTTAAGATGCAAAAGAAGAGTAGGTAATTAGTAAAGAGGTAGTGCGCTGCTGCATGCATGCAGACGAATTGGGCGGGTACGACCGTAAGATGCCGACGACATAGCTTCGTGTGGTGTGTAAGTAGCTGATATCGCGGCGCATTGAGGGGGGGAGCGGTAGTCATAACTATGGTTCTGACTGCTCGTTTGCCCCCTTACACAAATAAAAAAATGTGTGTGCTTTAGAACACACGACTATAGTAAAAGTTCATACACGAAATATATTACTGGCTATGAGAGGGAGAGAGAAAATTCTTGCTCCTATTATAGAATAAGAAACGTAACTCTCTCTTTTTGTGTCTTGAATAACTTATATCTCCTTTCTTTTCGTTCGGTAACAGATAGATCAACGAAGGATCGGGCGAGGGCCCGATCACACTTTTCGTAACGGTCTCGTCACGTATTCATCAGCTTGCTCCTTTTCAAAAGCGCGTAAAGAAGTTTTTCTTCAATAAAAAAGAGGTTTAATGGTCACGGCACGCATATCAACTCGGAAAGGTAACGTAACCGAACCGAGGCGAGGCGATTACGTTAAGTTTCCCATTAGTGTGCGTTGCAATATGGAGTTTCACACAAAGAATACTGAACGGCTCGAGGCGATACGGTTACGTTCCCTGTCCGAGTTGATATGTGGGCGCTAGTTACCAGATATATGTCGAGAGAGAGCTGCAGCACGCGGTCCACGTTCGGCAGGTCGTCGAACATGATCTTGGTGTAGATGCCGGAGAAGAAGCCGCGCAGCACGCGCGACGCCAGGAACACGAACGTCGTGTACAGGCCGATTATACTGCAGAGGGATACATGTCAATTGTAGGCCAAAAACAATTATGTAAATTGTAGCCCAGAAACAATTAGGTAAGTAAATTGTAGCCTATAAACAATTAAGTAAATTATAGCACAAAAAGAATTAAGTAAATTGTAGGCCAAAAACAATTAAGTAAATTGTAGCCCAAAAACAATTAAGTTTCTATTTAAACGTAGTAAATAGGAACTTACCTAATTGTTTTTGGGGAATGAACTGAACTTATGCTGCGGAAGCAAAGAGAAGGGACAACGTATTCCGCTCGCGAATGCTTGCGATGAAAACCGGTCAAGTGCGAGTATGTATGTATCCCACACTGATACCGTATTAACGTCAATGGGAGGTACGAACATTACAATTTATATAAATAGGTATATGTTATATTTTCACCCTATATTCTGTATAAAACGAACTTTACATTTAAGTTTTTAATCAAAAATATGTAAATTTTTTCAGTGACCTAAAATAAATACCTATAATTCACCAATATTCAGACATTATTAAAATTTCAACTCTCTATCTAACACGGTGTTGAGATACAGCCCAGTGACAGACCGACGGCCGGACAAACCGACGGACAAACAGACGTCTCGTTTTTACCCTTCTATAGCAAAACTAGGTAGTGCCAAGCTACATGCATGCATGTAGGGAATTGGGCCGGCACGACCTCTCTCTTACACGAGATCGGTGTAAAGTGACAGCTGTGCTGTGGCGTTTCATGCGTTGTGTAAGTAGCCGGTGGCACATGGAGGTGGAAGGAGAAAGGAGGGCAGCACATCTAAAGCAAGATGTCCCTCTCTAAGGAGATGTCTTTGGGCGTCGGTAGTCATAGGAGGGCAACACATCTCTTTATCTCTATGCGGATGTCTATGGGTGTTCATGAATATGGTTCCGACTGCTCGTTTGCAATAAAAAACTTAAGAGAAAAGCTAAAATACGCACCCCCCTCCGGATATGAAGTTGAGTGTCTCCGGGAACAGCTTGTCGTTGAACGTGTACATGACGAGCATGTCGCACTTGTTGAGAGGGATCGCTATGAGTTGGTCCTGCAACAGAACATGTCGATACTAAATATACAATAAATTAAATTAAAATAAAGTAGCGATTTCAAAACACCTCCTTAAAAGGTTAAAAATAAAGTAATAATAAAGTATATGCATAAATTAGGCGCGAAGACAATGAATGCAGGTATTCTGCTCCACCCTCTCGACGGATCTCCACTTTGTCGACGTGAAGGGGCTTACTAACCGTGGCTTGCGCTATCACGGTGAAACCAAGAGGGATCGCAGGAGGGACGCTCTGAGTGGGCTTACCCAGAGTCCGCTCTGGATGCGTCCGTGGAGGAGGGGTCGCGGGAGGAGAGGTGTCTCGGTGTCTCGTTGCCGTGCACCTTATCTCCCGCGACCGAACGGGGGCGCACCGTCTGATGCGTTGGCGGTGGGGCCGCAGAGGAAGAGGAGATGCGGTGTGTCGTTGTCGTCCTCCCTGTCCTCTGCGGCCGTTTGATGGTTGGTCCGTCTCCCTGTGGATGGGACCAGCCAATGTCTTCCACCCGTCCCTCTGAATTAGCAGATGGCGGCGTGGATAGGGACCACCGGCACGGTTCCAACGTTAGAGTAGGGACTGTTCAAAGACAGCCGGACAGTCCCCAAGGAGGAAAAGTCTGGCCTTTTCACCGAGGCCAGCCTGTCGCTGTGTGTCCAATTTAGGGGTTTAGTCGGTAGGGGCAACCCAGTTGTCGAGCCCGACACTGTACCCGGTTGAGCCACTCGGGCTCCTGGGTAGTTAAAGGTATTTCCCCCTGCTTCACCAAAAAGGTATTCTGCTCCCGCCCACACTCACATACCACTTGGCTGACTTCAAGAGAGCTTGGTTTATTTTACTCAGAGTTCGGAGTATGGAAGTTAGTTTCACTTTTCAGCCCCGCCAGAGCTTAATCCGGCCCTGATTGATAGTTAGATATACATAGATCACCTATACGTAGTATATCTGAGTTTAGTAGTAGTATTAGTGTAGTTTTAAGTGCGTGAAACTGCGTGGTGCAGCTAGTCCACTAACATATACACACCCTCGTCTCGCAGGCCTCCTGCACGCGCCAGTACATGGCGTCCCCGGCGCGCTCCAGCTTCAGTTTCACGTTGCGGTAGTACCGAGCGTCGTCGGGTTCTGTTTTAAATAAACATTTTATTATTTCCCAAGCAAGCGTGGTTATGGAAAAATAACATTCTTCGCACAGTCGGGTAAAAGGGCGGACGACGTTAAAATGGTAGTAAACGCCGAACAGTGGCACAAATAAGTTGAATTTCACGTTACATCGCTATTCAACAAATGTATCATACCAAAAACATAAGTAACCCTTTCCGTTGCGGACGAAAAAAAAAGTATTATTATTCAATAAGTAAATATTTAGGCCGCTGCCGCTGCCGAAACTTATGGGTAGCGGGGCGGCAGCGGCGACAATATCTTTTCGATTCAAATTAATTTATTCCTGACGGTATTGTTGCCGCTTCTGCGGCCGCTGTTATCGGAGGTCCATATGGTATAACGCAAAAGTTCCTGCCGCTGCAGCGCCGCCACCGCCGCCGCTCCGCTGCCCGCTAGATTCGAGGCAGCGTCCTAACTAGAATTTTCGTTTAGATTTTTAAAATAAAATAAAATAAATTAAAGTAAGAATGTATTTTACTTTTATGTTTTTAAACACTTTAATTTGTAATATATCAGTTATTGTTTCTTTTATCATCAGTCATCATCACCATCACCATCATCATAATCATTATATTTTCTTCCACTGCCGGACACAGGCCTCCACAACAGCACGTCACTGAGCTCGGTCTTCACCTCGCCTCCAGACCGTGTAAATGTTGTGTGTAAAGTGCAATAACTTTGCGTTTATCGTCATTCCACCTACGCATGCCAAGACGTAGTCTCGGCTCTAGAACCCTCTTGAAATAAGCAATATTCTCACCCGTATCGGTAACTGAAGGCATCAGTTGAAAGACTGGCTTCGTTGAACCTTTGTTAAAAACTTTCACGAACTTCGGGAACAGAGTTTTCACATTCAGCCTGTAATTTAAGATAATACGATGGTGAAAACGCAATCGAGCAGATAGATCAGTAAGGACTGCTGACAGTAACGAGCAAAAATATATACTACAAGCAGCGCTCGCTATTTCAATCACGTAACCCGTATAATTTGCTCTTATTTCTCACGTCGATGGTGGTATATGCTTTACTACCTTCCTCGGTAAATGTTGTACCTAACACCGAAAGAATTTTGCAAATCGAACCAGTAATACCCGAGATTAATGCGTTCAACAACCTCTTCAGCGTTATAATATTAGCGTATATCGCTTTACATTGGTTACAGTTTTTAAATATTTTATCTACACTAATGTTGTAACATTCTACTTATGTTTTCAATACTTGACTTATAATAACTACTGTTATAGCTCAGACAACAAAAAACTCAATTTAAGCAATTTGTCATGAAGTTATAATATCCAAATCGATATCGTAAAATCTCATTATAACACTGTGTGAGAGCGAGAGAGAGAGAGAGTGACAGGTGAGAGAGCCTTATGTCAAAATCCTTAACAGCGCGCGCTCGCTCCTGATTGGCCCCGCGCGCGCTGCAGCTGCGCTCTCATTGGTTAGATTTTAATGGCGGCCAGTTCGACAATACACGTACGCTTGAATTTAATGTTTCGCAATGTTTTATTAATTAATTAATTGCAGTAGTGAAGACAAAGTAGTGTATGCAACTGCATATAACACGGGTATTAAAACACTCGTTAACTATTTTGAAACTCGCTTCGCTCGTTTCAAAAACTCACACTCGTCTTTTAATACCCTTCATTATACGACAGTTGCATAAACTACTATTAATCCCTACTTTTAAAACAAGATGCATACAACATTTCTTTCTGAATTATCTAGATTCTATCTATCTTCTAGGTAAACATAGGTGACATAATAATTTATTTTATTGTTTTTTTATTTATTTTATTTATATATTAATTTTATTTTATTTTATTAAAAATGAAAAAAAATATATTTACCAGGCTGTGGGCGGCGCGGTGCCCTCTAGCATTTTCTTCAGCGTGAGGTGATCCGTGAGCGGCACCTCGCGGCTGTCCTCTATGGTGGGCGGGTTCTGCGCCGTGTTGCTCGGGTGTGTGATCACGTATGTAAACTTCACCGACAGAGACGAATCTGTGAGGAAAAAAATATTTTCTTATTGTCCCCTGCTTGTAAAAAATTATGAGTCTCTCTCTCTCTCAATTTAACATTGCGCGCTCGCACCGAAGTCTATTAAACAGAGGGAGATTTTCTATTAAACATTCCAAAGTAAAAGTCACGATCTCTATAATTGTATTCAATCGCTTAAAATGGAGATATTCACATTTTTACAGTGTAACTTATAAAAAACGATAATTATTTTCCGATAGTGGCACAACACTATTTAGGGATATTTTTTTTATTATTTTACTTTATTTGGGAAACATGACACTTGCAACATGACTAATGTCAATTTAGTCTATGAAATTAAAAAATACTATAGCTATGCCCCGCGATTAGACTCAAATATATCACTTATATTAAATATTAAAAAAAATTATATATATTAAATTCATCAAATCAATATATATTAAAAAAATATATCACTTTTTTATAGCCCCTACAGGCTGTGAATTTTCTTTAAAATTTCTAAATCATCTGCGCGTGAGAACAGGCGTTCAAGTAAACAATTGATGATGATGATGATGATTTAATTTATGTTTTCGATTTTAAATATGCTCAGCCAATTTTTTTCCAATATTCCAGTTTCGATCCTCTGTAAAAACAAAAACAGAACCTAAAACAAAAATAAATAAATAAGAACCTTAAAGAAAATGGCACACGAACTTATTGTGTTTGAGTAAAATAGTTCCCATAGCAGATGTTCGGTTGTACTCGTAATGTAATAAAAGAAAATCCTATATTGAATTATTAATATTATTAATAAGAAAATACTATATAATCCTCTGTAATTATGTCGCTGCAGACGCCCATAAATCATTATTAGGGTTATGCGTTAGCGGCGCGAGCGCAAGACTATTTTCGATAAAACCTAAAAAAGCTAAAAAAATAAAGTCAACAAAGAGCCGTCTATAATTATAAAGTAAACAATAAATTTAAAATGATTTATGTCCTTATTAGTGAAACTTTTATTTATTTTCTTCACAAGTAAACGTTATAAGTATTAAAATATAAGTGTTTCTAATTTAAGTCAGCCACCTATAAAAATACACTATCGATAATACTTATCGACATAAATATACTTATGCGTTACATAAACACTTATCGACATCAATAAACGCAGCACTGCTCCTGCCCATAAGGCTCGTGAGTGGGAAAGGGAGCGAAACACTCTCGCCACCGCTCCCACATTTTAGAATCGAACCTGAAGCGAGTTAATAACTAAACTATATTAAGATAGTGACTCACTGGACGTAGTCTCAGAAAGCAGGCGCTCCAGCTCCGGCGGCGAGATGACCCAGTTCTGCGTGGAGTTGGGGTTGAT